>LGUA01000303.1:0-21182 GCA_001660665.1 Emergomyces africanus
GCTGCGCGTTTGGAAACAGCCCGCGATGTAGCGGAGCGGGGCCAGGCTGCTACTGACCAGTAAATATAGTATCCAAGCAAAGATCAAAAAAGGAAAAATATATATTTTCTTACTTACACGGCTCCTGTATGTACTAGTTACGGGCGTTCACTGGTGCAATTTGACCCGGCCGTCGAAGCTAGACTTGTTTGGAAGATTGATTTGTTTATCGTCCCCACCGTCGCTCTCCTCTACCTTTTCTGTTTCATTGATCGTGCAAATATCGGTGGGTAGAAACCGCACTGCAAACTCCCGTCCTCGCAAGGGTATTTTTTTCTTCTTTTCTCACGGCCAATGGCTTGTAGGGAATGCGAAGCTGGCGGGCCTGGAGAACGACCTTAATCTGAAAAATTATGACTACAATACGGTTCTCTCGATTTTCTACGTCTCGTACATCGTTTTCGAAATCCCGTCCAACATGGCCTGCAAATGGATAGGCCCCGGATGGTACATCCCAGCTATTTCGCTCGGTTTCGGAATTACTTCTGTTGCCACTGCTTTTGTGCATAATATCCATGAGATCTGTGGTGTTCGTTTTGTCCTTGGTATATTTGAGGCAGGCATGCTTCCCGGGATTGCATACTACATGTCCAGGTGGTACCGCAAAAGCGAACTGGCATTCCGCCTATCCCTCTACATCGTAATGGCCCCCCTTGCCGGCGCCTTTGGTGGCCTTCTTGCCTCCGCGATTCTGAAATTGCCCAACTTTGGTAACCTACATGAATGGAGGATGATATTCGCAATTGAGGGCATCATCACATGTGGACTTTCTATCCTTGGCTTCTTTACTCTGACAGACCGCCCGGCCACTGCTTTTTGGCTGACTCAGGAGGAAAAAGACCTTGCCATAGCTCGTGTGAAATCGGAGCGTATCGGAGCCACTGAAGTGTTGGACAAGCTGGACACTCCGAAGACCCTTCGTGGAATTTTCGGCCCTGTCACCATGGTCACCGCTTTTATATTCCTGCTGAACAACATTACCGTCCAAGGGCTTGCGTTCTTCGCCCCCACAATAGTCAAAACAATTTATCCCGATCACAGCGTCATTTCACAGCAACTCCATACTGTTCCCCCTTACATTGTTGGCGGTTTCTTTACAGTTCTTTTCCCTTTCCTCAGTTGGAAATTCAACCGCCGCATGATATTCTTCATCCTCAGTGCACCATTGATGATGACTGGATATGTCATGTTTCTCGCCAGTGACGACCCCAAAGTTAGATATGGTGCGACTTTCATCATAGCTAGTGGTGCCTTTTCATTCGGGGCTCTTACCAACGCCAATGTTGCCGCAAACGTCGTTTCAGACACGGCTAAGTCCTCCGCAATCGGCACAAACGTCATGTTTGGGAATATCGGCGGCTTGATATCAACTTGGTCGTTCTTACCTTTCGACTCTCCTGACTATCACATAGGCAACGGTCTTAATTTCGCGACATCGTCATCAATTCTTATTTGTTCTGTGGCCTTGTTTCTTTGGATGAACATGGACAATAAGAAAAGGGATAATGTAAATGTGGAAGAAAAACTGGCGGGCCTCAGTCGAACACAGATACAGGACCTTGATTGGCGCCATCCTGGTTTTCGGTGGAAGCCATAAGATTTTTCTCTACCTCTATGAAAGTTATACCGATGTGACGTTAGAGTTAACAATAGTTGGTTAGTTTCTTTCCTTTTTATTGTCATCTCACCGTTGGATATTGGATACCCGTGGATCTATGCTTTTGTTGCGTACTTATTCAGTTAATCATGTCATTACCGCTCACTAGGAATATGTATCTACATATATATCCATCCTCCTTTCCCCCGAAAACTTAAGGAGCCTTTCAATCACTCCCATTACATATTGCATTATTCATTATTTTAATCAGGTTTAACCCCTCTCTGCTCTTCTCTCTCTCTCCCCCTCCCATTAACATAAGCAAAAGTGCACTGCATACCCAGAATACGACCAACGTCCAAATAAATTCTTCTTCTGATGTCTGCATTTGCCCGCAGCTCAACTTCTAAAACCCCCTCCTACGTACACGGCTTTCCATCCGTATTCCGGCAATAATTAGTATCCTCACATTTGCTCCCACACCCATAATCGGTATAAGTCGTTGGCGTATTCTGCTCCCACGACCGCATGCATTCGGTCTCATCGCCGTTTCCCCAATCGCATCTCTTCCGCTCATACCCCTTCGTGCGAACCATCTGTTGCTGCGTCCACACTGTATGGCACCCCTTGTCATTCCAGGTGCATGTCGTCGTCGACGATGCGGAGTAGCATTCCGAGTCCTCGATTGTGGAAGAGAACTCCACACCAAAACTTAGCCCAGGCACGACACCTTTGGACACGGCAGCGTCGATTTTCAGACCCATTGAGGAGCTGACGGTTTGGCTGCGCGTTTGGCATACTTGCGTCCCGTTAAGGTGCGCGGCGGAGCACAATTGGGTGCCCGTGCAGTATATGTTGCCAGAGGATTTGACCCAGGGTTGTTTCCTGGAAATTATGGTAACTTTGTTAGCATTGGTTTTATGCTTTTGGTTATCCTTTTGGATGGGGTAGTAGGAGCCGGGAAAAAATAGTGGGCGGAAGGAATTGGGGAAGGTATATCTATGCGTACCACACACTCGCTTCTACAGCAAAGTAATCGTGCCAGCACTTGCGCACTCTGGGGAACTTGTACGGATGAGAGATCTTGTCGGATTCGATATATACGCCTTGTCCGTCCTGGTAGGGTCCGGCGTAGTCATGGTCGCTATCACATTCATTCACACCGCGCTTCGCCAGCACTGAATGAGATGATGATGTCGGCATGGCAAGGCCTTCCTGGGCGAGACCGAATACTGCGAGGGCCGCAGAAAATATAAGAGAAGTCCGCATTTCTTCTGATTTCTTGGAGTTAAAGAAAGCGCAGGTGGATTGCCTTCGTAAGCGGAAGAACGAGGGAGGTCAAGGGTGGCTGATTGAACTTTTTCTTGATTGTTTCCTCCTTGCTTATCTTGTTTGGAGATAAAATTGAAATAAAAGACGTTCCATATTGAAAGGGAATGGGGGTTTTTATAGCTAAATCGAACCTGTCCCTTTGAACCCTTCTCTCTATCAAATCACTAGAGATTGAGCCTCTCTCGAAAATTCATTATTCCCCTTTGCCATATGTCATTCATGTCCTAAGCCTTACAGTCAGTATGTTTCTCTAGAAATGACAGGAACAGTAAATCCTGCCATCTTAGAGAACAATTCCAAAATTAGACCTATTTCCCCTTTTGTATGTAGTGGTCTCGGCACCAGAACTTTCAACTAGTCCATTGGCAGGCGGGCCGGTGCTTAAAGAGTTGAGCGAATGTTAAACGCAAGGTATATGCAGCCGTGTCGGCGGAAGTTGATCGGCAATACTACGGAATGTTCGGGCTCGGTCTAGTTCCAATTCTTCATGAGGGGTTTCTTATGGCCCCCATGCTGAATTGCCAACAGAGGATATACTAGAAATGGAATAGCTCGGAAGTTATAGGCCATTCTGCAAAAAATTTCCCGTCCTGGTCCATATATTCCTTTGATGTGGTTCAATTTTGCTTCTCTATGGAGTACAGCGTAACAGCCTTGCGCTGTTCCGCTTGAGCCTTGCATGATGTTGAAGATATTAATAGAAGTATGAGCAGCCATGTGGCGTTCGTATTTTGCGGCGATCCCTCTCAGTCGAAGTGTGGGGGTGGGATATTCTGTTATTGGTCGATCCATGATGGAGTATTTTACACGTTGTGGCTGCCGCGCTGTGTTCAACTAGTAGTACTAGCAGGAAACAAATACAAATATTAAGCTGTTGTTGATGTCACGAAGAGTTTGATTGGACATCCCCATTGACCAACTGCCTTGGTAAACAAACGCTTTTTGGGCGATGGATTTCAGCATCTTGGGTCTTGATCCAGGATCGGCCTAGCACTCTCGTGACTGGTCCGCCCCCTGAATGCTATCAAGACATCAGTAAGAAAGAATCTCGACAGAAAGAATTTACACAAGCTCTGGACGCACACAGCCACAAAAATTGTAGAAAATCTCATCTATTAAGGCTAGAAAGAAGTTGTAGAGCAGCGAGACAGAAAATCTCAGCTTATTTTATAGCAAGTTACACCCTTCTCTTGGCCTTAAATGTGCGCGGTTATTAAAAGCTATGAAGATCAACCAATCCTGCTACGTACACAGGTACCTAGACCCGGAGCTAATTAAATAAAGGCAACTTTTCATGGCTCCTTGAAGGTTTTATAAAAGTCGATGATCCCAAAGGTATGTGTGTAAGGCGTGAGGATTTCGAGCAGGCAAGAGAGTCGGTCCACAGCCCATGCAGTGGTACCTGTAGGAGTGCCGACCCCTATTAAAAAAGCCCTTCTGGGGTGGTACTGCCTAGCCCCCGTGGCAACTTCGGAAGAGAAAACTGATCGCTGGGGAAATAGAATACAAAATTGGTAAGCATACGGATTGATCAGAAGAGTAATGCGTGCAGTTGCAACCGAAATGAGTAGAGGGCACGCGGGAAATAGTAAGCACCTACATAGATATGTATATGCGCCATACGGCACCAATACGTATCCAAGATAGCTGCAGCAGGCTTGGGGTGAAGCCGTAAACTACACCGCCTGGTGGGGGGAGGGAAGGGGGTGGTGGTTTGTGCTGGAAATGGCGAGTGGCAGTCCGGAAAAGGAATTAAGAGCCGCACGCAAAAGGTATAACCCCCCCCCTTCTTTTCCCCGCCTTTCTCCTCCTCTCCTCCTCCTCCTCCTCCTCCTCCTCCTCCTGCTGCTGCTGCTGCTGCTGTTCGTTTTCCTTCTCCCCTCCAGCAGCATATATATGAGGAGAGCACCCTTCGTAGAACCAGGTAAAGAAAGGATCGTGACGATGCTGGTGGACGTTTTATCGACAGAAGTTATGTCCAGTCGAATGGTAAAGAAGTCCCAAATTAGAAGTAAAGGGTGGATAACTGGCATACTCGGTTCCGTCATGAAGGTGATAACGATGGGGCATAGGGATTAAAAAGTGTATTCTTTCGAACCAGATGCAACGGAGCTCTTCTATTATGGGTAGAGTCGTAATTACATGGAAAGGGTGTCTAGTGTGCTAGGAAAGCTGACCAAGCCAATAACCAAGGTATGCAGTGCTGTCCGTCATCACAGCAGATAATAGAGGGATGAGGAATAGAGAGGACATGGATTGAAGATAAGGAAATGAGGCAAAGGGATAACCATTTGTACATAGAGGCGAGACACATGTAGGCACCGAGAAAGGTGCCGGCATTGGTATAATATCAAAGGGAGGTATCAAAAAACAGAAGGAAGCGATCCGTTCAATATTCGGCGAGGGCGATAGAGTTCGGACGCCTATTTATACAACCAAGTGGCAATTATTTAATATCCCCAGTTTCAGACCCCACACTCGTATCGTCTGTTAAATCTTTCTCGACAGCAGACCACTGATTTGATTCCTGCATACTATCGTCACCATCGGTGAACACGGCAGTGACGTTTTCGACGTGAGCCATAGCTTCACTTTCATTATCTGGAATGGCTGCGAACCCCACATTCTTCCCGCCCGTGGAATTTGACGCTGTTGCCTCCTCGAGAACATCACCATTCCAGGGCTTGCATTGCTTCACAATTTCTCCACACCGGAGACAAATCCAGCCTTCGCCTTCTTCTGCTTCAAGTTTCTCAGCAATGCAAACAAAACAGTATATACATCTGCATGGCATAGTCTCGTAGGGATTTATAACATCAGTCTGTGCAGAACCGATTATCCCCCCTGAAGCTCCAGATGTGCCCAACACCTCGTTTTCAGATGTAGCTGTGGGATTCTGTTCTTGGTAGCAAATCGGGCATGTCCTTTCCGGTAGGAACGCCAGATCCCCTTGTCCCTTAGCTTGCTCATCTCCTTCATCACTTGCTTTTAGTGATGACATGGTTCTCCTCCATGCCCTGGAAATCAAGCGTCGCCACCGCCCGATACCGACAAGAGGAAGTAAGAATAACAAGAACTCTGTAAACGCGTGCCACACGAGTTGTCTATTCAGGTACTCGAACGATACTTCGCGGCTGACTTGGGTAGATGGGGGTGCGAGGCGCATACGTAAAACACGGTCGATTAGCGTCCTGTATCGTCCGTTGGTGAGAAAAACGAGAAATGAAACGAAACTGGCCACTGAGTGCGTAGTTGAGATGGTATTTGTGATTCTAGATAAAAGTCGTACTTTGGGGGATGGCTATCAAGTCCATTAGAGCAGCTTTGAATTAAATGAGAAGCGGCATTTAACGAACCTCATCATATCCACCCTCCTGGTCAATCAACCAGCTCTCCCATTTATCCCAAGCGTAACGACCCCCAACCGTGAAAAGGCCATATAATGTTTTTTGCCACTTTGTAGGATCCGAAAGTGTTGGCCCCTTTTTTCGGCTATCAGTATATTTGAGGTTCTGTAGAGCTGCCCCGTAGGACGCGTTGTGATCCCAAACGGAGAGCTTAAAGAGAATTGCCCGCAGCGCAACCTGTATCTCGTGCGTCCAATCCTCCTTTATGTGGTTCTATGGAAGAAGAATAAAATGGTCAGCCACACAAAAAGAAGAGATAAAGAAAGCAAGGCGAACTAAAAGCAAAGGATTTCACATCTTACCCCGAAGTATTTCAATCCCTCCCCAACTTGGGTTTTCAATAGCGTAAGGAGTTCCTCATCCAACAACTCTGCGTCTACCTGGCCTACCCTAAACGCGGGTTTTGTACCTTCCCTTCCCTTTATCGAATCCCACAGCAGAATCCCAACATCAGAGGCCCTCGAGAGCGGGTAAGGAAGTTCTCCAATAGCTACAGGAAGACGGGTGCTCCGTTCGGAGATTTGGTTTCGAGCTTCAGCTTCACGGAGGCGGCGGCGGCGGCGTTCTAGAATACGCTCTTGAGCTGCAGCGAAGTTTGTCAGAGTCATTGTGGGATCATTATTGATTGATTTGCTGCATATTGCATGTCCTGCCGCAAAGATAGGACTTGTTCAAGTGTTTTGCAGTTGATGACATACCCGATGGGCGAGCAGCGAGGTCGAGTGTCACATGACAAGATCAACCCGCCCGCGACTGCGCATCTTCACTACTAGTAATTGTTGACTCGAAAAATATCAATTAAACGAAAAATCAATATACCCTTTGACGAGTGGCTGCATTGTAAATATTCAGCCATCTAAAGCTTTTGAATATCGGGCTGGTCGGAGTCCCCCACGCTAACTTGTGCGTTGTCATTTCTATTGTGGTCACAGGTGCAGAAGATGGTGGGGCGTATCGAAGCTCCTATCCGTGCTCTGTACAATGAAATTGTTCAAGGCTTCAATTTCTCCCCTCTAAACCACCTCAAAGTTTGAACTGAAGTTCCAGCTCCAAACCTTTACTCTCAGCAATCTATGGCGTCAATAGTGGAATTGCCTGGGGAGGCGAACCCACTCACCCGGCAGAATGTTTTCAACGCTTTGGTCTCCGCTGCGGGCTCAACGCAACAGCAGGTCATCACAGGAGGGCAGCAGCTTCAGAACTGGGAGAAACAAGCAAATTACTTCTCGTTCCTACAGGTATGCCACTTACTTGTAAACATATGGCTTCAGACAAGCATTGACAATGCAATTACAGGATATTTTCGTTGACTACTCTCTACCAAACGAAGTCCGCTATCTATCGATCATACAGCTCAAAAATGGCGTTGATAAGTACTGGAGGAAGACTGCACCTAAGTATGCCCCAGTATTTTCGTCACACTACTTATGGATACTGATTGTGAATAATCAAAGCGCGATCAAGCCGGAGGAGAAATTACGAATTAGATCAAGAGCGCTTGAAGCTGGTGCAGTTGAGCCTGACGCCAAACTTGCGCTTCACAATGCAGTGATGATTGGAAAGATAGTGCGTTTAGAGTTCCCTTCAGAATGGTAAGCTGAGCGCCAATTTTATTATTTTCGGTTGTCTGATTGCTAATTCGCCTACCTCTTAGGCCCGACGCGATTACGTCCGTGGTCACCTTGCTTCGCGCTTCCGTCCAACCCGGCAACAACCCTCTACAGCTTCCCCGTACGCTCCTTATTCTCTTGCACATAATCAAAGAACTTGCTACAGGGAAATTGCAGAGGATTAAAAAGAATCTATTTACTGTTGCTCCAGAGATACTTCACGTTCTTGCCAACATATATGTTGAGAAAGTCAATAAATGGGGTAGCTTCCTAGAAGTCGGCGGGGAAGACGAGGGAGGGGTTTTGGAAGCATTCGATGAAAGCCTCATCACGCTGAAGACCATGCGCCGACTGATAGTTGCAGGCTTTGAACACCCAAATAGAGACAATGACGTCCAGCAATTCTGGACCATATCCTTTACTCACGTGGGCAATTTTTACTCGATTTTGGGACGAAAGTCTTCTGATTTGGCACCAAATATCGTGAGACAACTTGAAAGACATATAATACAACTGTCCAAATTTCATTTAGAGATGGCCAAGACTCATCCTGCAGCGTTTGCCTTGTTCCCCGGTAGCGTTGACCTTGCTCGATCATACTGGGGCCTGGTAGTTGAACTCTCAAAATCGTATGACCCTAATGACCTATGTCGAGCAACAATTGGGACTGACGGTGACGCCGATGACGACGAAATCCCTTTCCTAGAAAAGATTGCGCTGAAGGGCCTGCTTATCTTGCGAACATGTATCAAAATGGCATTTTATCCTGCACATACATTCAAATATCAGCATCCTCAGGACAAAGATGAAAAGAGCCAGTCCATTGAGCTGATCAAGTCTCAACTCTTGACCCACGAATTCGTAGTTCAGGTCATGGAGCTAGTTATCACCCGTTTCTTTGTCTTTCGAACAAGCGACCTTCGCCAATGGGAGGAAGACCCTGAAGAATGGGAGAAGCGTGAGGAAGAAATTACAGATGCATACGACTTTTCCATCCGTTCTTGCTCTGAGAAAGTATTTCTGGATCTCCTCATCCACTTTAAAGAACTTCTTGTCCCAAAGCTACTACACGTATTTTATTCCTATGCCAGTGAGTTTTTCTCCCAATCGTTTTTGAAATGTAATATCCTAACGTTTTTCTAGATCCCCAAAATCAGGAAGTGCTCTTGAAAGATTCCCTTTATTCCGCCGTTGGCCTTGGTGCCGCCGTTTTGGAGAAACATCTTGATTTTAATTCCTTTTTATCATCGACTCTTATTCCGGAGGTTCAAATTCAACATTCGGGATATAATCTACTTAGGCGGAGGATAGCAATATTACTTGGCCAATGGGTACCTGTGAAAGCTGAAGAATTGGATATGTCTTCAATTTACCAAATTTTTCAACATTTACTCAACAAAGGCGACCCTATTAATGACCAGGTTGTTCGCGTAACTGCCGGCCGTCAACTGAAAAATGTCTTGGAGCCGTTTGAATTCAGCGTCGACCGGTTCTTGCCTTTTGCGACGCCCACACTTCGGAGCCTCATGGACCTCATTAGTGAAGTAAATCTATCGGAAACAAAAATGGCACTTCTTGGGACAGTTCGCGTGGCTGTTGTGAAAATGGAGAACCATGTACGTTGTGCTTCATCATTTCGCACAGACTGTTGAATGCTAATTTATACTAGATTACTCCATATGCGGACCAAATTGTCTCCCTCCTACCACAACTGTGGGAACAATCAAGCGAGGAAAACCTGATGAAGCAAGCAATTCTCACGCTGCTTTCTTCGTTAATTCATTCTATGAAACAAGAGTCGGTCCGATATCATCCGATAATTATTCCCCTTATCCAAAAATCCGTCGATCCTGGATCGGTACGTATGCCCACTTCTATTTAAATATGGTATATGTTAACCAGTCAGTAGGAGGCGTTGGTTTATCTGTTAGAAGAAGCCCTGGACCTGTGGTCTGCAGTCCTTATGCAAGCTCCTTCTCCTGCATCACCGGAGCTTCTCCATCTTTTACCATCTCTCTTCCCTCTGTTCGATATTGGCACCGAAAGTGTCCGCCAAGCTTTGGAAGTTACCGAATCTTATATTCTTCTCTCCCCCCAGGAAATTCTCAGCGATAATATCCGCTTCCGGCTACTCGTATCATTGGAAGCCCTCCTTAGTTCAACTACCCGACAGCGCATTGGGGTGGTTCCACATCTTGTGGAACTACTAATCCGAGCGGTAGAGTTTGTAGATCCTGGAAACGAACAAGCCTATGCAATTGTAGCCAAATCTCTTCTGGATTCTTCGTTTCTGCTAACACTTCTATCTGGCCTCCGTGAAACCTACGAAGCCAACCTCACCACCGGCCCAAATAAAAGATCCCCTAACGTCTACGGCGTAATGGAAACGGACTATTTCTCCGTCCTTGCAAGGATTGCCCTCGCCAGTCCTAATATATTCATCTCCTCTGTCATATCTTCCATGGGCAATTCGTCTGAAGAAGAAACCGCCAACTGGATCCTAACAGAATGGTTCTCCCATTTTGAGAACATCGGCGACATCAACCGCAAAAAGGTACATGCGTTGGCTTTAACGCGCCTCCTCTCTATAAGCAGTCACGCGGCACCACCCCCGGCCTACCTACTCAACCATCTCCAATCCTATCTCGTTGTATGGACCGACCTCATCAGGGAATTATCTGAGGGCACCGACTATGACCCTAATGATCCGCGGGCCGGCGACTATCTCATTACCTGGAACGCAAGCGCAGCCGATCAAACTGAGGGGAAATACCATAACAATGAATCCCCGGAGACCACGCGTCGGCGGGCTTGGAGTAACGCGGACGCTGTGCACAAGATCAATTTCCGCCATTTCGTCACAGAGAATCTACGCGGAGTTGTTGAAGCGTGTGGCGGGATGGACAGGTTTAGAGATGAGTGGTTGATTAATGTTGATCGTGAGGTTGTCAATGGCTTTGGGGAGCTGGGGCTGTTGTAGTTATAGCCAAGTATTCTAGCTCCGGATGTACATCCATCTTAATGTGACTGAATATGTTTAGTGCTACCAGAAGCCGTCACGTTTTAAGAGGTGCGATAGTGAATTTCTATTCTTTTATCTTTTTCCCCTTTTTTCTAGGTGTTGATAAGTTTGAAACCTCTCACCACCAATTTGTTGAGTAATGTCGGCCATAGCCTGGCTGGAAAAATTTGGGGATTTCTCAGCGTCCTTGCAAAGAAAATGAAAACTAGAAAAAGCGATGAGGATGAAAGGAAATACAAGATGGAATTTAAACTTCAGCAGTTATATTATTAAAAGTCGTATTGAGAACTTCTTACGAGAGGGAATAAATAAAATAAAGAAGGGGATGCGTCCCCAGGAATATATGTCATCTCATTCTCTACAACTGCGATAACGGGGGGGTCGTAACAGGGAATAATGTCAATTACTTGTCCGTCGTATAAATTAACTATTCATGTACAGTACATAATCGTTTAGCCTCAAAACCCGCCATGCTCCACAGTTGTCTCACTTGCACCCACCATGCTTTCTATCCGTCAACGGCTGAGGAAACACACCCTCGGATAAAAGCTCCTGCATATCCCATTCAGGCGACCCTTCCGTTTTCCACGTCCAGAAGAACCAGCCCACACCCAAGCCAAAAGCATCCAGCTGAGCCTCGATATACCGCCTGATCTCCATCTTCTGATTAGCGGGCAAAAGCCCTGCTGAACCGAAGTACCTTACGCCACATGCGCCCGAGGGCGTGCCGTTGGGATATGATTTATCAAACCGCGAACCCATACCCCTGCCATTAAGATACTTAGCACAATCAGTCATGGCTCCACTCCACTCCCCAACGAAAGTCCATTTATCCGTCCGCGCGAGCTTGTCACGCCCGAACGAACAGGCGAGTCCGACATGCTCGTCTGTGTTGAAGTTTACAAGCGCATTGTCGAATACTTGGTAGTGGTGCGCGTCGAGATAGACATTATGGAAATTTTTGGAGGGCGTCATGAAGCCGTTCCAGGAAGCGGGGTCCTGGAAGCCGTCTGATATTACAACGCCGACTTTGTCATTCGCATGCTGCCGCACGATCTTATAGCCATCGTGGTAGAATTGCTTGAGTGGGCTGAGCTGTACGCCACCTGGTACGAATGGTTCGTTGAGAAGTTCGATGGAGTCTACGACGTCGGTTTGGTGGACGTAGCGTTTTGCAAGCGCGCGGATCGCATCCAAGGTTTGGGGCACTGTCTCTCCCTTTTGCCAGTTGATGGGGCCACGACGACCGCTATTGTCGAAACCGTTTTGGGAGCCGGGGGCTACAAGCATACTAAGTTAATGGACTAGAGTGATCCATAATGTAGAAGAAAATCAGTTAACTAACCTCCATGAAGGTCAATTACAACCTTGAGGTTTGATTCTTTGGCCCACTTAATCGCTTTATCTAAGTAGCTGATTTGGCCCTGGATATATGGCTCTCCCTTCAGGGGAGCTATCGCCCAGTAACCGATGGGGATCCTGACATGAGTTAATCCCACTGCTGCAATCTGCGCAAAATCATCTGCAGTGATCCATGAATCCCAATGACTTGACAATCGTGATTTCGCATTTCCGGCCAGAATTTGACTCAAGGTGTACTCGTCCACTGCCCCATCCCCTGCTTCTTCGAAGACAGAAGGCGTTATCCATGGTTCTAGTACCAGCCACCCGCCGAGATTGACTCCATAGATCGCTGGCTTAGCTTGGCGGGGTGTAACGTGGGGTGCCGCAGATGTTGGAAATACCCAGGTGAGATAGAAGCAAGCAACGGCCAGCTTGAGCAGCTTAAGGGTCACCATGATCTATCACCGAGGGAGAATAACTTGAAGGTCCATAGAGACATGGAGAAAAGGAGTGCGAGAGGACAAGCAGGTATATACGTCGTAAAAACCCTATTACATGTATATTTGTGATACATCTCCCTTCCACGCTTGAAATTTAGAGGATTGTTAAGTTAATCATGCGTCATTGAAAAGCAGACTCGGAGACATGCATGACCAGAGACAGACTGAAATGTTACTCACTGAGTTTAAATGTTGCTGTGCCCAATTAATGATAACTAGTACATAGTACTATTGAACTACTGCGTAAACTTAATAAGACTGTTTATGACAACCCGAATTGTATTCCAGCAATAAATAAATAAAAACTCGAGTTAGCACTTGGGCTAGGCAAACTGGTCATTCGCTATGCATGATATTGCATGGAGTCTATCCAGCACATGTTGGGTCCCCGGCCTGAGAGATTTCCTTGAGGGTTAATTAGTCAAAGTGTACTCCATAAACCGGTCGTACTTGCGCTGACTAAATACTAGTAGTACCTAGAATTGAGAAAAGCAATATCCAACTATTTTATGTTTGTGCTCATATAGATGGTGCGCATAGCCAGCTAATTTATTTATAGAGATCATGATTGATCGACGCTCAACCGTTTAGTGATAACAGTGTCGGAATGCCTCGATTCGAATGCATTTGTCCACACCATGGCATTTTTGCGCTCAGCAACGAGGATTGATTGCACTTGTCAGAGTGTGAGCCATTTGAGAACGTTGAATGTTGACGCCACGGCAAAACTTAAAATAGTAGTTATGTTGTAGCTTTAGCTTAAACTTTTAAGCTGCTGGCAGGTAAAACGGGAGTGTTTTGACTCCACTTCCCCACACTTGTTGCAATTGAGGATTATCCCCTCCTGTCATTTCGCCACAAAAATTTTGATATGTGGTACAGATTTTGTCAACCTAATTCTAGGCAGAAAAGAATATAAATAACTGTCTGGAGCGAAGATATCTAAACCAAAACAAATGGTATCGCAAACAATACCTCTTCTTCTTGACAACAAGTCGGTCGTTACAGCTGACACTTTCGACGTCATCAACCCAAATTCTGGAGAGGTTATTTACAAATGCAGCTCTACTTCCGTAGAGGATGCGGCTCGCGCCGTTGATTCTGCAAATACTGCTTTCAAGAGCTGGGCCAAAGTGAAGCCTACTGCCCGATAAGCGATCCTGTTAAAAGTAATCGAGATTTACGAACGACGCAAAGAGGAGCTAATAGGGTATGTGCAAGAAGAAACGAGATCCGGCCGGCTTTTTGCTGAAATGAATTGGGGGCTTGGTCTCAGTCTGCTGAAAGATGTAGCCGGACGGTCGCTTTCGTCCGGAGGCATAGTGCCAATTCTAAGGGAGGATGGTCAGAGTGGGGTCGTGTATAAGGAGCTTTTTGGGGTTATTCTCAGCATTGCTCACTGGTATTTGAATTTTTTTTTTCTATTTTCTATTTTCTATATATATATATTTACGCTGAAATTATTAATAATTACATGACTCTCTATAGGAACGCGATGTTTATTTTAGGTCTGCGGTCAGTCGTTCTACCACTCGCTGCTGGTAATACTGTAGTATTGAAAGGGCCTGAACTCTCCCCGAAGTGCTTTTGGGCTCTCGGAGATATCTTTCGTGAAGTCTAACTACCCGCCGGGTGTCTTAATGTTCTCTATCACAAGCCAGCGAGTGCGGCGGATATCACGACGGTGTTGATCGCCCACCCTGCTGTTCGAAAGATCAATTTTACTGGCAGCACACAGGTCGGAAAAATAATTGCCTCCACTGCGGGCAAATATATCAAACCGGTGCTACTAGAACTTGGCGGAAAGGCCAGTGCACCAGTGCAATCGTATTAGATGATGCAGACTTAAAGAAAGCTGCAAGTGGTTGTGTGATGGGCTCCTTTTTACATGTAAATATGGCTGAACCTCCCTGTTTCCCAACCCATTCAATGGTCCAAAGACAAAAGGGAATTCACACTCCCTTTAGGAAAGAAGTTACAACTGTAAAGTGCAAGTGATTTTGACGAAAGATGAATCCATAATAGGGCGGCCAAATCTGCATGTCCACCGAGCGCATCATCGTCCAACGATCAGTCATTCGCGAGTTCCGCAACCACCTCCGCCAGGCCATGGCCACCGACAACCCCCAATCCTGAACCCGTCCTTGTCAACTCTCCCCTCGTCAACAAGAACACAGACCTTGTCACAAACGCCGTATCAAAAGGTGCGATTGTTGCGATTGGTGACATTAACCGGGTCCCAGAAGGCACCCACATGCGTCCCGTCGTCCTCGAAAATGTAACTCCAGCCATGGATATATATCAAACGGAATCATTCGGGCCCATTGTATCGCTTTTCGTCGTCGACACAAAGGAGGAAGCCATCCAGCTCGCTAATGATACAGAGTATGGACTAAGTGCAGCCGTGTACACAGAGAATTTAGGTAGAGGTTTACGGGTTGCGAGGCAGCTGGAGTCTGGGTGAGCTTTTCCTTCTTTCTATTATATTATCCTGCCCACTTTGCTGATCACCGTTTACCACTCAAACTCATAACAGGGCCGTGCATATAAATTCCATGACCGTCCACGATAAGCCCAATCTGCCCCATGGGGGCGTAAAGTGCAGCGGTTTCGGCCGGTTTGGTGGCCCCACAGGCTTGGATGAATTTCTTACCACAAAATCCGTTACGTGGATGGATGTGTGAGAGCCCGAGCGAACTATTTATTTTGTGCACTGCCATATTGGCGTTTTACGCCTTTTACATGAAAGATATCCACATATAGTATCTACCTATATTATGACACTGACGAAAAGTGCGGATTTGAAGAAATGAGTTGATACTGGTCTTAAGCTGGAGAGCTCCACCCAGCAATCCATAGGTGCAGGTGTCAATCAGCGCAAAATGACGAAAAGAGTGCCTGTGCATCAATCTACTTGTACCACCTTTCTCTACCTGCCACCTTGGGTTTTCATTCAAATCAGGCAGTTTGCCGCCCAAAAATCCTGCCCGCTGTAAACACCTAGAATTCATGTTTGCAGCAAATCGTGAAGCTGCTAATCCCATTTAACTCGCTCAGAGTGAATGCTTTACCCGTTTTCTCCATTTTACTAGTATGTTTGGCTCTATTTATCCAGTTGTCGATGTAACCAAGTATAGAAACTGAGGCTATAGATTAATGCATGCCCAAGTCAAGCTGTGAGATTTGGCATTAACTTGCGTGCTTCATGGGGTTTATGGATTGTCTTAAAGCTACTAGAGCTCGTTTATTTATCAAAGCTGCCAAGTAGAAATCTTTCACGCAAAAGGTATTCAGCTGGTAAATGCTTCCAGAGGCAGGCTGCAATTTCAAATTTCAATGGCTGCATTTCATTGTTTGTATGAATATCAAGCAGGGAATCATACAATCACACAGTTTAAGCTACAACTGAATGTAAGAAGAAAAGGTTAAGTATACATATATACCAAAGTTCAAGAGACTGCACTACAACCGACCAAACTTGGGAAATCGATACTATGAAGTACACGGAATGAGGCCCACTACTAAATTTTTATTTTTTGACATTGTTTCGTTTGAAGGGGTTTTAGCCACCAAGTTTTCTCGTACGATCCACGTTGTACTTACTGCATTCTAATCTACAATTCAATGTCTACATTCATGGATCAATATCATTCCAAATACTCCATAGTCTACGGACTACCTGAGGCGCAAAAGGCGAATGAGCTCTATGTAGGACAGTACATATGTTGAGCGCTATACTTGATTTGCACAGAGGCCTCGGCGAAAAATTCAGGGGGATTCTCTGTCCTGACAGACAACATTCATTTTGTTCTCATGGGGTCATGGGGCCGTGCGGAGTACAGTTGAACTGCGTTTTTGAAATTTCTGAACGGGGCTTGGATTCTCGGCCAGATTCTATAATTCTCCCATGTTTCTTTCTTCTCCAATCCTCTAACCCTCTACGGAGTACGGAGTACGGAGTACTCTAATCTCTGATTCTAACCTTCTAACAGTTCAAAGTTCATCAGGGTTCGGATTTTTGCCAATAAATTCCTAGCCCCGTTTAGAAATTTCAAAACACGACCGTTCAACGGTTAAACCCGTCTCGTGGTGACTGCCCAGACTACTACGCAGTACATTAGCCTAGGTCACATGTAATAGCATATTTGTCAAATTAATAGTAAGTTATCCCTGTGGAGGTGGCAGAGAAAAATTTGAATCATCTCCATCTATTGAACTTGCCATGATGCCCTGCGACGATGAAAACTGTTTTGGTTTGTTTTGTTTTGTTTTGTTTTATTTTATTTTATTTTATTTTATTTTAATTCAATTCAATTTCCCCCCCAAAAGTTTGCGATTTTTGGTGATGATAAGCCTTCTATCCGCTTCGTTTTCCATCAAGTTGCACTTTTGAAGCCGTGGTGAGCGATGGGAAATTTGCATCGTTGAACGCCAGGAAGCCTAGTGAAAGCCACCTGATTTGATGAAAAAATACGCCAGGAACAAGGGTTGAGCCTTAAATTGCCTGCCCAGGCGGCATAGTCATGAACTGTGCACTTGTTCCCTTGGCTGTTGGCTTGCCCGGCGGTTGGGGGAGGTTTTTGTATGTATGTACTCTGTACATACAGACATCACGGAGTACGTAGGATTCGAAGTGCATTGGATTACAGCGTATTTGTTACAAGCCTCCGCCTAGCTTTGGAAACATCTCGGCGGATGATTTTGAGGCTCAAGGAGTGTTTATCGAGTGGGGTTTCCAACAAATACCCTGCGCGTTTTTATTTTTTCCTTTCTCACTTCCAGTTCTAGATGATGGAAATGGGTCCCTGTGGAGAGTGTGATTTGGGGAGCGCGTGCGCCTTCAAAAAGCCGGGTCCGGGAAGAAACTCCGAAATTTATTTTTATTTTTTCGATCATTTAAAAGTCAGAAATTTCTCACAGGGGCTTTGTTATCACCGCAGCAGTTCACAAGAGTAATTTCTTTGAAACAAACCATCAAAAAGTGACGTTTCTGGGATGCCCTTCCTCCAGACACGATGGTCGGTGTATTTTTCGGATTTTTGTTGTTGGCGCCGTGGCTGTTGGCCAGAAGTATTTCATAGGAATTCGACAGGGAATCTAGGTCTGGCGGGGGTTTCTCGAAGGCAGTTTAGCTGGGTGTGTTTCCCTCCAGCCGGAGATCTCTGATATCGATATGGACTACGGAGTAGTTATGGAGTATATAGTTGTCGAGAAGGGACAACAAAGGTTCACAGCGTTTTCTTCTCCCTAAAGGCCCTCCGCATGAAAAGCTCACTGCTAGCAGTAATTATTATTTTCCGATAATGCAAAAATAAATAAGAGTGGATGGAAAGTCTGGGAGGAATTTTGCACTGCACCACTTTTTTTACTGTATACACCAATCCGCTAAAATGATGTCTGGGCCAGGAGGTTCTGATTGGACATCTAGCAAGAACTAACGGGTGTATTTGGGTAAAATTGGCTTTCCCCCCCTCGGCAAATTAAATAACACAACCCAAGCCTCTGGTTAGTCCACGATTTTTGGCTGGGTACCACCCAAGTACCACTATCCCACTGAAACAAACGATCCATGGCCAGGTACTCCGTACAGTATGGAGTACTCCCCATTACCGACTACTACCAACAAAAGCAATGGCGCTTGCTTGCATCTACAATATTGTATATATGTACTCACGGGAGAACTCTGTGAAAAGTCAACTCGGACAGCGCAGGAGCAGCATCTTCGTGGATGGCACGGTACCTGGGAGCGACAAGTTCTGTTTGACAGGCTCAGCGCACAACGCTGACTGGGTGTCCCAACCTGCCTAAACCTGCCTAAATCTGCCTAAATCTGCCGAAAATATGTCAAAGTGCACGCAATTTCGGTTACGCCCTGGACAAGCTGGCATGCTAACTGCATTGCGACTAGTAAAAGGCACGATCTCTCTCCGATTGCAAGGCCCCCCTGCGCGAGGTGCAGGTTAGTTCTGATGACTTACGCAGTATGAGGGTTTGCGCACCTTTTCAAGGGGAATGGCTGCAAATAGCCCCTGCTAGACGTAACAATGGTATTCCAATACGTTATCAAGGGGGGCGGTGGGGGTGGGGACTGTCATTTGTCTGAGCCGCAAATCTCACAGCGACGCAGCTCAGTGTGTCCCTGCGCTGACCCTTTTCTTTTCTTTTCTCTTCTCCTCCTCCTCTTCCTCTTCTCTTCTTCTCTTCTTCTTCTCACTCCTTTACTCTCTTTTTTTTTCCCTCACCACGCAATCTGCCTCTTGTTTTTTTTCTGCATCCCGAGTCATTCTTCAGACTCCAGTCACTCTTTCAGACTAAGAAACAAGATCTTCTTCTCTCATTCAAAAACCACTTCAAATTCAACTCCTCCCCCCCATCCACATCCATAAGTATATCGTCCCGCGATATACCTAATTACACCTCATTCAAGAAGTAAAAAAGACAAACGCGTTTTCACAAAAATGAAGTTTGTAGCTGCAGTTTTCACGGCCTTTGCGGCTCTCGCAGCTGCTGCCACTGAACCTGATTACAGCCAGGACCCTACCGGCAACCCAATTGCTAGCCCAGGATTGAACGAAATCGTGCCAGCTGGGAAGTCATACACAATCAAATGGCAGCCCACTACTGACGGCGAAGTTTCCCTCATTCTGTTGCGTGGCCCCAGCAACAACGTCAAGCCGATCGGTATCATCGCTGACTCCATTAAAAACGATGGTTCTTATGAGTGGACTCCTTCCACCGATCTTGAGGGCGACGTTTCCCACTACGGCATCCTGCTTGTCGTCGAAGGAATCGGCCAATACCAATACTCAACCCAATTCGGCATCAAGAACGACAAGAAGCCAGTGCCCTCAGGCACCACGGCTTATTCAGTCTCCCCATCTCCCACCGACTCTCCCACCGACGATAACACTGCTTATCCTACCGAAACCGCCACTCGCACTCTGGTTCCCATTTCGACAGGCACCGTCACCATCTGCCCCCCAACTAAGGTCCCAACCCCAGCTCCAACAGGGGCCCTTCCTACCGGTCCCTCAAACCCTTCGCCAAGCTCCCCGCCGCTTGAGGGGGCTGCTGGCCGTAACGGTGTCGCCTTTGGCGGTATCGTCATCGCCGCTGCTGTTGCCATTTTTGCCTTTTAATCTTCCTCGAGTGAATTGTAGGTTTATCTGAGTGACGCAGGGCGTTGGTGTGGCAGATTATCATAGAAACGGGAGGAGCAATTGGACAACCCTGAGATAACCCTGGAAAGAGGGTTTTTTTCGAAATATTGTTCCTAATTTTGGAGGAAGTGGAGGGGAATGTTTCTTTTCTACTTTTCTTTTCTTTAAAGGTCATGGGATAATGAAATAGCAAAGCAAGCTTGTTACGAAATAGCGAAAACGGGGAAGGATGTCTTTTTTTGTTCTTATTTCCAGTCTCTCTACCATTTTTTTCCCCCCGTCTTCTACAACTCCATGTACTGTAAATTGCAGCAAGAAGGACATCTACTCGCCAATATCCATGTCGAAAGAAAGATCCTGACCTCTCCTGACCTTGATCGAAACCATTCCAAATTCAATGAACGATGTCAAAGCCGTTCCAATTTTTCTTCCCAACTCGAACGCTTCCTTAACCATTTTCCATACCTTCTCCCTTTCGGCCTCCGTATATTTCTCGGTATCTTTCTTCGTTTTTTCTTTTTTTTTTTCGCTTTATATTCCTGATAATCATTATGGCCTCTTCCTTTTTCGGTACGATATGAACATCTTTTTCCGCATTATTCTCTAAATTTCAATGATATCCCAAATCTTTTATAAACAGGATGGTAAATAATGATAATCTACCAATTCCGCTCCTCTCGTCATACAAGCGCGTATTCTCTCGTGAGATATCTACAAATCTGTTTCTACCTATGTTGTTTTTTGAAAAGGTACTAAAGTATCCCCGGGAAGCTTATTCTGTACTGTACTCCGTACAGTACCTACTCCTTCCCGGCGGGCACGAACCTAATCTCTCCTTCAACCCTTGGAACCAATTAATAACTAAATAAAACATCTCTCTCCTCGACCAGCATACCATTCAACCCTTTTTCTCTATCCCTACCCCAACTCTAAAAGATGTATGGGTTTTGGCTCCACTGTCGTCTCATCCATTGTTCATCGCTCACACGGTTCTCGTCCTGAAGGGGAAAAAATTAAATAAAATTTATTAATCCATACTCGAAAAGCTTGAAGTGCTACCAAACTACTCTATTTTTAACAATTTGTATTATGAGCATCACGAACAAAGCGAGCAAGGAAAAAAAAAAAGAAAAAACGAAGAAAGATACCGAGAAATATACGGAGGCCGAAA
>LGUA01000304.1:0-11011 GCA_001660665.1 Emergomyces africanus
GTTTTTTTTGACTTGGATAGGGTTATTGCACATTGAACAGGTTTTTATATAAAGAGTCTCTAAAAATGGGTCTCATTTCTCAGTTACCTCGGAAAAGGTAGACGTACGCGGTTGGGAAAGGAACTTGCCCTAAATACTTACCTCAAAGCTTTTTAAGAAAAGAACTCCGTGCAATCTGGGGCGTAAAGGAGCAGTCAATGACAATGAAACCCCTTTAGAAGAAATTTTTTGGCCAGTACTGTAGAAAACGCAGGAGGGTGTTGAGAAAAATACATACAATACTCCTAAATCTCTTCCCATAGACATACATTGGAATAGTCATCACACTAAAGGCAAGATTAAGCACCGCAATCCAAATGAAAACCTGCCTTGGCCCCCGAGCCGAGTACCACCCATTGACAAACATACTAGCGATAAATATAAACACAGCCTTTGCAAAATTGATTGTGACAAATGCCTGGTTCGCGTCCTTTGGGTGGCAATCGATCACGTAAGTGAAACTCGCAGTGGTGGCGAAGGGGACGGACAGAGAGTGCAGAGCCATGAAGGTCATAGGTACGGCAAGAGGGGCGCCTCGGTCGATGCTCAGGCCATAGCCTAGAAATCCGACAGTCGAGAATATCGTTGCGGGAATCATCAGCAGAAGGCGGAACTCGGGCTCATAGATGCCGTTATTTCGCCGTGCCATGAAACACACGAGCCAGTCAGCGATGGCGCCAGCAAGCGGGGTTCCAACGAGACAGACACCAAACAGGGGAAGGTTTGTCAGGCCTATTTGCGAGGGCGTGAGGCCATATTGAGGGCTGGTGAATATATTCGTGGATAGAACGGAGAATACCACGAGCCACGTTAGGAAGCTACCGTAGATGAACGTACTGAAGACGACTGCAGGGAACAAAACCAAGGGTAATGGCTTCACCACAAGTGCCCAGAAACTTTTGTTTGATATGCGCCCATTGAACACCTTAAGCTCCTTTCTGTATGGCCTCTTGGACGCATTTATACCCCCGTGAGCCGTGTTGAGCTTTTCGTTGACCTGGCCAGGTTTGCTTAACAAGTCCGCAGTTTCGGGGACAACGAAAAAAATTGCCGGAAGCAGCATGCAAAATATCAATGCTTCTATGCCGAAGGGAGTTAAGAAGTTGAGATTCTGAATGATATATCCAGACACGACTTGGCTGAAACTCCCGTCAGTTCCGTTCCGCCCAATACTACTGTAGTACCAAGGATGTATAACTGAACTCACAACTTACCTGAGTAGGACACCAGCCGTTATCGCTATCCCCCATATGGCGAGCTTCTGGCCGCGTTCGTGAACAAAGAATATATCGGATACCGTGGATGTCACCAGGGTTTCCAATGGGGCAGCTGATAGACCTTGCACAATTCGCATAATCCACAGCGATCGGAAGGACTTGAAGTAATGTGAACTTAAAGCTCTATCAATTTGACGAAAATGGAATAAACTCACTGTCGCAAAGTAGCCCCATACGCAGGTTAATAGTAAAATCACACATGATATAACAAATACTGGACGTTTGCCCCAGACCGTTGCTGCCGCCGCCGTGAAAAAAGTACCTACCCCTGTGGACAAGATCAGAACGCCAATTAAAAAATGTCGAAACTTGATCCAGTGATACTTTATACCGCTCGGAGGCAACTAACAAACCAGGGGCAACTAAAGGCCCAAGACTATATGCCATTGCCAAGGTATCAGTAGACGAAGATCACAGAAGCCTAGTTGAGATTGACAGATATGGCACTCACGAGATAGCAACTCCAGAAGCAACGGCCAGCGTCCACATAAGGAGATTTTTCTTAACATTCGACCTTAACACAGGAGTAAGCCATAGATGCAGGTGAAGGTCACAAGAAAGAAGTATCCATTCTACCAGTTGTATGGATCATTAATATTGTCACTAGGCTGAGGTACAAGAATAACACCATCCTTTGTCTTCAAATTTATGTTCTGTGTATCCTGCTCTGGTCACTTATATCAGCATTGCTCTACACTGTGTTGAGAATGTGGTATTCACCGTTGGTATTTTGCTTATCCAGGAGAGATGTTCCGGGAACCTCTGCGAGTTTATTTTCGTTTAACACCCCCCACGCCATCTTAACTCTCTTTTCTCGTTTTATCTTGTAATCTGCTCTCAAAAGAGGTTTGAACTATAAATCACGGCAGAGAAATAAAGTTGACTAAAAATAGGGATGAATAATTGAACCGTGAAAGGATGCAACATGACATATAAATAGTAGATAGATTCAGCATCTATCTGCATTAATTTAGAAGAAAAAAAAATATGACGCTGGCATCAAGAACAAGGCCTAGCCAGGTTGCACGATATACGATGTACCCATGTTAATATCTGATAATAACTCTGGGAACAGATGATCCACCCACGGGTGATATATCTTGCTCAATTGAAAGTGGTATGAGGGCGAACAATTAGGATGCAACGGTATCTACCTTCGAGCAAAAGTCCATATGGATTTCTAGCTTCCCTAGGAAGCTTTCGTATGCAGGCCCACTCCCCGAGTTCTAAGCGTTAGAGAAACCGGGGTATAAGGTGATACAATGAAGCGCGATTCTGCAGATTGTGCCTGATCTGAAATTTAGGCATTCCTTGCCGTTTCGTTGTACGGCATCAGCAAGCCACAAGACCCAATCAACAATGGTCTAATTGTGCTCGGTCGATTTTCCCAATGTCCAGCAAGCTGATCGCGGGAGTTTCGAAATGTCATTTGTATGTACAGTACATTCTGCAACCCGGGGTTATATAGATATAGGATGTCGTCTGATGGGTCCCCACAAATGGCATAGCTCGGCACAGGAAGCCATGGAATATGGTTAAAGATAACGCACTCTCACAGTAAAGACGTAAGTGGCGATAGAAATGGGGAGATCCAAGTTTGCTTGTCCTACTTTTTCCTCCCTTTCACCTTCCTCCCTTTCGTCTTTCCTTTCCTCTTTGAATTGGCGATGCACAGATAGTAGTATTCGAAAGAATTAAGGATTATGCAATTCTTCTCCAAGACCTGCAAGCGGAAACACCAGCCTTTGGACTTGGACATGTTGTAACCCCCGGCATTCAAACACATAAGACATGCATTTGACGCGCGTTACTTTCCTATAAAAGGCCAGAGATAGCTACCACATTGCATTGGGAACACCTTTCTCTTGTGACCGGATATGGGCTCCCAGCGAGACTAGTACTAGGACTGGTGCTGGGAAGATGGAGGAGAAGGAGGTCAATGAGTGACCTACGCGAAGTTCCCGAAATCGACACATCGACGACCTGTGAGAGACCCAATCGATATATTTCTACTACGCATCATCCACTCCCCCTCCGTGTAATGCTGAAATGAAAGGTTGTAGTAGCTGAACAACTGCCGAATACCGAATGCCGAACGAAACTCAGCTGACTAACAGATCATGTGTTTAGGACCCCACCAAAAAAACATTGTCCGCAGTAGTACGGAGTAGTAGTTGCTGCCTTGTTATGACTTCATTCTTCTTGAGATACTACCACAAGGACGCGTAAACTTGCAACGAGTACAACTGCTTGTTCGCTATCCCAGATTTATTATTCCCTAAGATCATAAATCCAGAAGAAGGTCAGTAGGTATTTTTTATTATCCTATTATTTCTATTATTAAACCATCTCAATTGGTATTTGGTACCTAATACTACTGTTACTGCCATTTTTGCAACCCAGTTACCCACCACTCACTCCCCTCTGAACCGCGTCTGTTTTTGTTATTTCTCAATCTTTTGCCCGAATCCCCAGAGATACTATTTTCATTTATTACCATGATTATTTGTACCTTACCAGAGTAGATTCATTGCCCCCGCTTTTCTCTTCTTGCCCTCTTCAAGTTTTTTATTTTCATTTTCATTTTCATTGAAATTATTTTCGTCTTCCTATCACTTTGACCTGCTTGATATGTTACCCTTCAATTTATTCACAATAGAGGAAAAGAAAGTAGTACAAAACAAACTGGATCCTTTCAAGGTTGTGTTCAACCTGTCTTTTGTGTCCCATGTGTTCCAACTTTGTTTTCCAGGTCATACAGTCACACTACATCACGGGGTTTTTTCAACCACCCATCAGCGAGATTGAATAACTTCGTGTTTCTTGAATGACCTGATAACAGTATAGAATACCAACAGTCAAGAAACCCCCGATTACGCAAGTGCAACAAGAAGAAGCACCGAACGATCAAATAATGGCTCCTCCGTCTCCCCTCTCAATTGCGACGTCTGCAGTTCAGCGGCTAGTGAAGGAAGAAGCCTCATATCACCGAGAACTAAAGCAGCAGGAGGAGCGCATCAAACGCCTCGAGGCTGAGCAACCCGGTGAAGATGAGGACGGCAATCGGGACTATATGATTAAACAAGAGGTATTACCTGTCTGCTTCAACTCCCAAGCCTTCTATTTCTGTCTCTCGCTTTCATATTAACATTCTAATTCGTGTGAACAGCACAAAGCCCTAGAAGAGACAAGAAGAGTCCTACCGAACATGAAGCAGAAAATATTAGACAGTATTGCTAAGGTCGACCATTTGCTTGTAAGTTTCTATTTCCATCAAATCCCTATATTTCGTGCCATTAGTGTCGCGAATATCACCTGGCCGCGTTTTATGGGCATGAAAAATCTGGTCATCTTATAAAATGGATAACATACACTCCCTTTCCTTTAACTTCCAAAGATCCTAACTATCGTCTGAAATTACCCAGGTCGAGGAAGGACAGAAAGGAATGGGAAGCAACGTGGACGAGATCAATGCAGCGAAGGAAGCCATTTCACAAGCTAAGACGGCCGTGAGAGAGGTGTCATGATCTACTACTTCTGTTTATCTTGCATATTTATTTCTCTTATTTCGAACGTGTTGTAAATCTAAAAACTTCCATCATATACTCCAATTTCTTCAGTCATTTAACCAGTCCACCGAGATACGAATAGTATCATTGATACAAGGGTGACTACATAGTTCCCTAAGTCTTCACATTTAAATGGTCTGGCAACACATAGGCCTTCAACAGGAAGAAAAATTAGATACATAGTACTATTGCTGTAATGGGCCTCAACTTGAACTTTGGAACAGTGGTTCTCATTGTTGGAGGATGATAAAGCTTAGGCCAACCCCTTTGAAAATAATATCTCACGACGAAATTTATACATTTGATCCTCGGAGAGTTTCTCTCAAATCGAGGTTGCTAGGCCGAATAAGTGCCACTACAAGCGAACAGGCTACTGGACTTCTTGTTCGCTTGGCAGGGTGGCTGATGCCAGAACGCTACAGATGAAACTGCTCGCTGCCTGCCGCTGTGCAGCCAACAACAGGGAACGAACCAAATTTTAGTGTTTGACGTCAGCCTAGCTGGGGGTGCTGAGAAGCTATCAACACTGGAATCCTTAAATCCGCTCAGCCGCCGGAATAAGATCACCATCGATGCGTCTGATGCTTGCGAGACAACTTTTGTATCTCTACTTGGGACCTCATATTTGCCCCTGGCGTCCAAAGCCCATATGCAGAATCAGTCTGCTGCTCGCAGTTCAACATGAGCGCTTTCACAAAATGCGAGGGCGCTCTCTACGCCCCTGTGGTTGAAACGCTTCCGCTCTACGTGGAGAACGAGAATAACCTTCCGCAGTACGCCGAAGATGAAGATGATCAAGAACGCCTTGAACGAGAGAATGACCAAGCTAGGATCCAGCTACTCCTTAATGGACTTCTGCGGTCGCCTGATGAATCTCAAGTTAATCCCCGCCTTGTCAAAGACCTGTTGGGCGAGGAGCATCGAAGATTGTCGGATATCATATCATCCGGCGCTCAAAATGAAATTTACAGGAGTGAACTTGCAACAGATGAGTTGTCATTCCTCGCACTTGCCATCACTCGTCTTCTCTTCAGCTCCATCTCCACCGGAAACAATGAAACAATTTCGTGGCTTATATCACAAAACCTGATTACCCCCAACACACTTGACACGAATGGCAAGTCTCCGCTGCTAGCTGCTGTGGAATCACGCAGCATGCGGACGATCCAAGAACTGGTTGATCTCGGTGCAGATCCGGATGCCTATGCTATCGCGGTAGGAAACTCTCTTCCCGTATTTAATCTCATACTATCTCAAGAAACAGGCTGGTTATCATTTTGTTTCCATACATGAAACACCTTATGGGTTATATAATCCATTACCATACTAACTCGGACTTCAGGAGTTCCGCCCATTGCCCTTTGGACGTGCCTCCATTAGGCGAACCCCGTTAC
The DNA here is from genome assembly GCA_001660665.1 of Emergomyces africanus. NCBI lineage: Eukaryota > Fungi > Ascomycota > Eurotiomycetes > Onygenales > Ajellomycetaceae > Emergomyces > Emergomyces africanus. Next base: position 6,280 of record LGUA01000304.1, read on the forward strand.
AATTTGCTGCCGAGCTTGGAAATCTTCCTCTTGTGAAAATGTTCATCGAGACATACGAATGCGATGACTCGAAAATCGCACCGGACGGAGAACTTGCACTTCGCTTGGCAGCGAAAAACGGACACAGACATGTTGTTGAATATCTTCCAGTACGTCGAGGAGGCGGGTGGAAACGATGGAAAACTGTGCATGAAGTGTCTATGTCAAGAGCAAAATTCGCACTCGTGTCCATTGTGGAAGTTGTTATGTTTTTGGTGTACGAAATTCCGAAATTCCTCCTCTGGACCGCCCCCAAGAAGGGACTTGTTGAGCCGCTGGTGAAGGGCTGTAAATGGGGTTGGGCGAATAGAGCGGGCTTTCTTCCCTGGGTGAAATATCAAGCTCAACAAACACCAGTTAGGATGAAGAAATTCGCAAAATCGGTGTGGAAAGTGGCAAAACGCGTGCCCAAAGCCATATTAGATGCGTCGAAAAGTATGTGGAAATTTTGCACGCATACCTTGCCAAAACACCTATGGAGAGTTTTGACGAAAAAGATACCGAAAATTGTGGTCAGCGTGTCCAAATGGATATGGTTGGTTCTATCATCCATTGTGAAGACGATCGCGAACCTTTTTGAGAAGATTGCGTCTCTCATCCATACCATATTCAGCGCTGTGGTTTCCTTCTTCAGCAACCTTACTCTCAGTGACATATGGAATGGATTCTGCGACGTGTTAGGAGTAATATTTGTCTCGTTCCCCCTAAAACTCTACGAGATAATGCTCGAATTCGGAAACGTGACTTATAAAGCGATGGGAGCACTTTTTGGTTTAACTGGTAAAATACTTTGGTACATTGGTTGGGCACTTCTTTTCCTAGTTACATATATCCCGAAACAAGTATGGACCATTATTACGAGCATGGGGGTTTCGATAGTTGCGGGTTACAATGAACTTAGGGTCTGGGTGAATCCTAAAGCATGAATGACAATTTAGGGGTTTTTTTTTTTGAGCAAGTCATATTGAGTGACATATTTTCATATTTTCTCGACCAGACAGTGTTACTATCATTTGGTGTAAAAATACATCAGTGCTCCATCGAAGGATTCGAGAATGCACTATTGGTTTTAACTTAGGAAAAGGTTTCTGTTGAGCTGTAACATGGTATTAATTTCATATCTCATGTTGTTTCCTTCTTTAACTAACTGGTGTCCATCCTGTCCCCAAGCCTCTGTTCAAGAGGACCTCTCTCATCCCGCGACTCCTCTGCAGCTCTTGATCTAGGCCTTGTCCCATGGTCTGTTGTCTCTCCAGGTCCTGATTCATCTCCGGTAATCTCCCCTTCGTCTATCATATTCTCATCTTCGGGTTCCTGAATAGGCGGCTTCCCATCAGTCGACGACGCACTCATCGCCTGCCGCAATGGGGTAGCACCGCCCGTAACCTGTGAGCGCTGCTTGTCCACTTGTAGCGGTGCCGAAGTGGGACCCGAGTCTTCATGGCCAGGATGCAAAGGTGTTATACTATCTTGATCCGGCTTCGGGGTTCCAACCGCGCTACCTCTCCCCTTTGAGCCGGCATCTCCTTCATCGCCATCCTCGCCCTCTTCCATACCTTCTCTCCTCTCAACTTCCTCCTTTTCATCCCTGATTAATCGTCGGAGATTCATTCCTTCCTCAACAATTCTACCAAATTGCTCTCTGCGCTCACCCCATGTCTGCGCATACTCTTTGCTTTCTTGCTCCAACTGGGCGATTTCCGCATGTAGTTTTTGAAGATTCGCCTGCTGGTCCTCCCTTGGCCGTAACAATCGATTAGAAGTAATCTTTTCCGCTAGATCATCGTATGTCTTGCGTAGCGCAAGAGTCTTCCGTGCTTCTTCCAACTGTACCCTCAGCTCCGCCGTATTTTCCTTCACAGCTTGCGCTGTTGACTGAATCCTCAGTTTTTCAGCTGCGTAACGTTCCCGTTCTTTCTCATTGCTTGCAAGTAGAAATTGAATTCGGGCAATGCTACTTTCAAAAGCGGCAAAGTCGAGCGTTATATCTTCGCGAAACTGGCGCCATTCCTCCAGTTGCTTCTGCCTGTCAGCGTCGACCTGAGCTGCGGCTTCTTCTTCTTCTTCTGTTCTTTCAGGTGGCGGGGTTGGAAACAGCGTAGAGGGGCTGGCTACAAGGGAGTTGGGAGTGAGAAGGCGTTTCGTAATTCGTTTAAATGGTTTTTCTTCGACGTTTAGAAGTCGCGACTTGTGCAGCGCATCTGTGTATTATTAAAATTGGCAGTGAGTTAGAAAGAGTGGGTGGTAAAGCTAAGAATGGTGGAAATAGCTTCACTAAATACGAACCTTCGTCGGCTTGGTCGAGCAAGGTATACGATGCCATAATAAATTTCTAAACAGGAATGGAGGTTGGTTTGGATGGGGTGGCTGTTGGGGGGTTTTGTCGACGAAGATTTGTTGAAGTTGAACCCCCGTTGGAGATGTGCTGCCAAGAATGGGTCAAGATGAGCTAATCAACTAATAATAGGGCTAGGGTCGCCTCAAAATAAAAGCTGCTTGATGTCATACTACTAGTAGTAGTACTATTTTAGAGCTCAAACCTGCCGTGGAGCGCAAAATAAAGGAGCTCGAAGCAAAGTGAATAATAAACCATAGTATCCTTAATCAACCCTGTGTTCAAATTTCATACATTCAGTTTGTAACATATCTGCCTGCCCAAAACGGAGGGAACTTGAATGTACTAAACCTGGGCTGCAAAAGAGGCCATTATTCCAGCCATTGAATTCTTTTAAATCATTCGTACTTGGTGTTGTATCGATAGTACGATTGTGTAGGGACCTTAGTGTCATTCAAAGCAACCGACAAAGTGTGGCTTTGGCCTGCCGTTCATCTTCCGATTGTTCCTCTCGCGCTTTCTACCGTACAACAAAACTAGTACGTACTATATAGTACTACTACTAGTATGATCTCTATCACCGACCCATACTTGTGGATTTATCTTCGAAGCTCTTGTGATTTCTACTATTCAGCGACCTCCACCCTCCCGCTTCATATTTCTGATGAATGGGATCCTCAAATTTCTTGACATGAACACTACTACTAGTACTAGTACGGAACCTCAGCCCAAAATGATGTAGCCGCTATCAAATGATACTATTATGGCACTGATGTGTCCCGTCCACAGGCACATAGGGTCTTAAGGAAACTGGAAATGCTCAAGGATAAATGTTGGGGTGGTGCCAATCACCAGTACCACTAGTAGTACTGTAGCAACAAAAACATGATGCTGACGAGTACAACCAATCCATGTTACCAATGGACCTGGAAAAGGATGAAAGGTGATGATGAGGATGAGGATGATTCCGGGGCTTCAGGGCCTCATCTGGGGCTCTAATGCTGTCTCTTGACTCTCATCATTTCTCTACAGCCCTTCCTCGTTTCCCTTGCCCACAAAACCAGGTTTCGGGAAATATTAAGTACTATAATCAGACCGCGCCACATCTACATCCGCGCCCGCACATGTCACCCAAGAGCCAGTAACGCCGCGGATTCTTCCCGAGCAAAGGACCAGGTTAACAGCCACGATCTTTTGGCAATCTGTTTACGAGAAACGGAAAACCTGGTAGGTGGATACGATCTGGCCTCAAGAACCATCCTCATCATGACTCGTAGACAGATGAACCAGGACCGATGAACGATAAAACTTACTACTTTACACGGGCAAGGCATATGCCGATATATGTATGGGTACTCATCAAGGTCAAAAGGAGAAGATTACTTTGCGCCTCTTAATGCATGTGTGCTTGAGTGAGAGGATGAAAGGTAGTAGTAGGAGTAGTAGTATCGCTTGAAAAACCAGGCTTGGACGTAAAGTGGTTGGATTGTCAAACGACCTACCGTACTCCGTACCAGTGTAAGAGTTCCCAGTACTAATCACCTCCAACCAGTTTTCAACTGCTTGAAATATTCGGCGTTCTTGATTTCCCTTGTTCATCCCTGTCCCGGATATGATGGAGTTCCCAGCGTGTTTGCTCTACATTTAGTTGAACCCTTTGTTAGAACTTGTTATATACTAGTATTGAGTGAGGTCTGAAGACGCCGAAACGGTGCTGGTTAACATAGTAGTACGTACTCTTTAGCTAAATTTCAACTGGAGGGAGAGCCGAAGCTTTTGCAGAACAGCTGAAGTCAAAGAAAAAAGAAGAAATGACAAAACGGCCACAAATTTTAGATCGTGAAGGCATGCAAACAAAATTAGTATTTACAGCAGAATTAAATACCTAGATAGTAGTAGAAAGCGTTTCAAGTGTGATACTAGTACTATTTCAAAATGTACTATTTGTCGCAAGAAAAATCTATTCGGCACTGAGCAGTGCGAATCTTTTTATTCGCGCTCACATGTTTAATTCCAAGCTTCCCCGCAGTGTACGGAATAGACCCAGTAAGAAGAATAAAACTAGTACTAAAGTTCAAATTTTAAAATAGAAATACGTATCGAGGTTTTAGCACGCGGCTATCTGGGACATGTTGTCGAATTAAGCTTTTTACCCAGGCATCTGGAAGCTTATTTCGTGCCCCGTGACCTGCCTTACATAAGGTTCAAGTTGACAATTCCGCATATGTGGACCAGGGGGCGGGGATACAGTTGAACGTTGGTGCCAATTTAGGACCCACTTGGTCATTCCATCTAAAATATATACATGATTACTAACTAATCTACGCTCTGCACTGGAATAACTGAGTGTCAGAGAAA
>LGUA01000304.1:11111-21124 GCA_001660665.1 Emergomyces africanus
GCCCCATACGCAGGTTAATAGTAAAATCACACATGATATAACAAATACTGGACGTTTGCCCCAGACCGTTGCTGCCGCCGCCGTGAAAAAAGTACCTACCCCTGTGGACAAGATCAGAACGCCAATTAAAAATGTCGAAACTTGATCCAGTGATACTTTATACCGCTCGGAGGCAACTAACAAACCAGGGGCAACTAAAGGCCCAAGACTATATGCCATTGCCAAGGTATCAGTAGACGAAGATCACAGAAGCCTAGTTGAGATTGACAGATATGGCACTCACGAGATAGCAACTCCAGAAGCAACGGCCAGCGTCCACATAAGGAGATTTTTCTTAACATTCGACCTTAACACAGGAGTAAGCCATAGATGCAGGTGAAGGTCACAAGAAAGAAGTATCCATTCTACCAGTTGTATGGATCATTAATATTGTCACTAGGCTGAGGTACAAGAATAACACCATCCTTTGTCTTCAAATTTATGTTCTGTGTATCCTGCTCTGGTCACTTATATCAGCATTGCTCTACACTGTGTTGAGAATGTGGTATTCACCGTTGGTATTTTGCTTATCCAGGAGAGATGTTCCGGGAACCTCTGCGAGTTTATTTTCGTTTAACACCCCCCACGCCATCTTAACTCTCTTTTCTCGTTTTATCTTGTAATCTGCTCTCAAAAGAGGTTTGAACTATAAATCACGGCAGAGAAATAAAGTTGACTAAAAATAGGGATGAATAATTGAACCGTGAAAGGATGCAACATGACATATAAATAGTAGATAGATTCAGCATCTATCTGCATTAATTTAGAAGAAAAAAAAAATATGACGCTGGCATCAAGAACAAGGCCTAGCCAGGTTGCACGATATACGATGTACCCATGTTAATATCTGATAATAACTCTGGGAACAGATGATCCACCCACGGGTGATATATCTTGCTCAATTGAAAGTGGTATGAGGGCGAACAATTAGGATGCAACGGTATCTACCTTCGAGCAAAAGTCCATATGGATTTCTAGCTTCCCTAGGAAGCTTTCGTATGCAGGCCCACTCCCCGAGTTCTAAGCGTTAGAGAAACCGGGGTATAAGGTGATACAATGAAGCGCGATTCTGCAGATTGTGCCTGATCTGAAATTTAGGCATTCCTTGCCGTTTCGTTGTACGGCATCAGCAAGCCACAAGACCCAATCAACAATGGTCTAATTGTGCTCGGTCGATTTTCCCAATGTCCAGCAAGCTGATCGCGGGAGTTTCGAAATGTCATTTGTATGTACAGTACATTCTGCAACCCGGGGTTATATAGATATAGGATGTCGTCTGATGGGTCCCCACAAATGGCATAGCTCGGCACAGGAAGCCATGGAATATGGTTAAAGATAACGCACTCTCACAGTAAAGACGTAAGTGGCGATAGAAATGGGGAGATCCAAGTTTGCTTGTCCTACTTTTTCCTCCCTTTCACCTTCCTCCCTTTCGTCTTTCCTTTCCTCTTTGAATTGGCGATGCACAGATAGTAGTATTCGAAAGAATTAAGGATTATGCAATTCTTCTCCAAGACCTGCAAGCGGAAACACCAGCCTTTGGACTTGGACATGTTGTAACCCCCGGCATTCAAACACATAAGACATGCATTTGACGCGCGTTACTTTCCTATAAAAGGCCAGAGATAGCTACCACATTGCATTGGGAACACCTTTCTCTTGTGACCGGATATGGGCTCCCAGCGAGACTAGTACTAGGACTGGTGCTGGGAAGATGGAGGAGAAGGAGGTCAATGAGTGACCTACGCGAAGTTCCCGAAATCGACACATCGACGACCTGTGAGAGACCCAATCGATATATTTCTACTACGCATCATCCACTCCCCCTCCGTGTAATGCTGAAATGAAAGGTTGTAGTAGCTGAACAACTGCCGAATACCGAATGCCGAACGAAACTCAGCTGACTAACAGATCATGTGTTTAGGACCCCACCAAAAAAACATTGTCCGCAGTAGTACGGAGTAGTAGTTGCTGCCTTGTTATGACTTCATTCTTCTTGAGATACTACCACAAGGACGCGTAAACTTGCAACGAGTACAACTGCTTGTTCGCTATCCCAGATTTATTATTCCCTAAGATCATAAATCCAGAAGAAGGTCAGTAGGTATTTTTTATTATCCTATTATTTCTATTATTAAACCATCTCAATTGGTATTTGGTACCTAATACTACTGTTACTGCCATTTTTGCAACCCAGTTACCCCACCACTCACTCCCCTCTGAACCGCGTCTGTTTTTGTTATTTCTCAATCTTTTGCCCGAATCCCCAGAGATACTATTTTCATTTATTACCATGATTATTTGTACCTTACCAGAGTAGATTCATTGCCCCCCGCTTTTCTCTTCTTGCCCTCTTCAAGTTTTTTTATTTTCATTTTCATTTTCATTGAAATTATTTTTCGTCTTCCTATCACTTTGACCTGCTTGATATGTTACCCTTCAATTTATTCACAATAGAGGAAAAGAAAGTAGTACAAAACAAACTGGATCCTTTCAAGGTTGTGTTCAACCTGTCTTTTGTGTCCCATGTGTTCCAACTTTGTTTTCCAGGTCATACAGTCACACTACATCACGGGGTTTTTTCAACCACCCATCAGCGAGATTGAATAACTTTCGTGTTTCTTGAATGACCTGATAACAGTATAGAATACCAACAGTCAAGAAACCCCCGATTACGCAAGTGCAACAAGAAGAAGCACCGAACGATCAAATAATGGCTCCTCCGTCTCCCCTCTCAATTGCGACGTCTGCAGTTCAGCGGCTAGTGAAGGAAGAAGCCTCATATCACCGAGAACTAAAGCAGCAGGAGGAGCGCATCAAACGCCTCGAGGCTGAGCAACCCGGTGAAGATGAGGACGGCAATCGGGACTATATGATTAAACAAGAGGTATTACCTGTCTGCTTCAACTCCCAAGCCTTCTATTTCTGTCTCTCGCTTTCATATTAACATTCTAATTCGTGTGAACAGCACAAAGCCCTAGAAGAGACAAGAAGAGTCCTACCGAACATGAAGCAGAAAATATTAGACAGTATTGCTAAGGTCGACCATTTGCTTGTAAGTTTCTATTTCCATCAAATCCCTATATTTCGTGCCATTAGTGTCGCGAATATCACCTGGCCGCGTTTTATGGGCATGAAAAATCTGGTCATCTTATAAAATGGATAACATACACTCCCTTTCCTTTAACTTCCAAAGATCCTAACTATCGTCTGAAATTACCCAGGTCGAGGAAGGACAGAAAGGAATGGGAAGCAACGTGGACGAGATCAATGCAGCGAAGGAAGCCATTTCACAAGCTAAGACGGCCGTGAGAGAGGTGTCATGATCTACTACTTCTGTTTATCTTGCATATTTATTTCTCTTATTTCGAACGTGTTGTAAATCTAAAAACTTCCATCATATACTCCAATTTCTTCAGTCATTTAACCAGTCCACCGAGATACGAATAGTATCATTGATACAAGGGTGACTACATAGTTCCCTAAGTCTTCACATTTAAATGGTCTGGCAACACATAGGCCTTCAACAGGAAGAAAAATTAGATACATAGTACTATTGCTGTAATGGGCCTCAACTTGAACTTTGGAACAGTGGTTCTCATTGTTGGAGGATGATAAAGCTTAGGCCAACCCCTTTGAAAATAATATCTCACGACGAAATTTATACATTTGATCCTCGGAGAGTTTCTCTCAAATCGAGGTTGCTAGGCCGAATAAGTGCCACTACAAGCGAACAGGCTACTGGACTTCTTGTTCGCTTGGCAGGGTGGCTGATGCCAGAACGCTACAGATGAAACTGCTCGCTGCCTGCCGCTGTGCAGCCAACAACAGGGAACGAACCAAATTTTAGTGTTTGACGTCAGCCTAGCTGGGGGTGCTGAGAAGCTATCAACACTGGAATCCTTAAATCCGCTCAGCCGCCGGAATAAGATCACCATCGATGCGTCTGATGCTTGCGAGACAACTTTTGTATCTCTACTTGGGACCTCATATTTGCCCCTGGCGTCCAAAGCCATATGCAGAATCAGTCTGCTGCTCGCAGTTCAACATGAGCGCTTTCACAAAATGCGAGGGCGCTCTCTACGCCCCTGTGGTTGAAACGCTTCCGCTCTACGTGGAGAACGAGAATAACCTTCCGCAGTACGCCGAAGATGAAGATGATCAAGAACGCCTTGAACGAGAGAATGACCAAGCTAGGATCCAGCTACTCCTTAATGGACTTCTGCGGTCGCCTGATGAATCTCAAGTTAATCCCCGCCTTGTCAAAGACCTGTTGGGCGAGGAGCATCGAAGATTGTCGGATATCATATCATCCGGCGCTCAAAATGAAATTTACAGGAGTGAACTTGCAACAGATGAGTTGTCATTCCTCGCACTTGCCATCACTCGTCTTCTCTTCAGCTCCATCTCCACCGGAAACAATGAAACAATTTCGTGGCTTATATCACAAAACCTGATTACCCCCAACACACTTGACACGAATGGCAAGTCTCCGCTGCTAGCTGCTGTGGAATCACGCAGCATGCGGACGATCCAAGAACTGGTTGATCTCGGTGCAGATCCGGATGCCTATGCTATCGCGGTAGGAAACTCTCTTCCCGTATTTAATCTCATACTATCTCAAGAAACAGGCTGGTTATCATTTTGTTTCCATACATGAAACACCTTATGGGTTATATAATCCATTACCATACTAACTCGGACTTCAGGAGTTCCGCCCATTGCCCTTTGGACGTGCCTCCATTAGGCGAACCCCGTTACAATTTGCTGCCGAGCTTGGAAATCTTCCTCTTGTGAAAATGTTCATCGAGACATACGAATGCGATGACTCGAAAATCGCACCGGACGGAGAACTTGCACTTCGCTTGGCAGCGAAAAACGGACACAGACATGTTGTTGAATATCTTCCAGTACGTCGAGGAGGCGGGTGGAAACGATGGAAAACTGTGCATGAAGTGTCTATGTCAAGAGCAAAATTCGCACTCGTGTCCATTGTGGAAGTTGTTATGTTTTTGGTGTACGAAATTCCGAAATTCCTCCTCTGGACCGCCCCCAAGAAGGGACTTGTTGAGCCGCTGGTGAAGGGCTGTAAATGGGGTTGGGCGAATAGAGCGGGCTTTCTTCCCTGGGTGAAATATCAAGCTCAACAAACACCAGTTAGGATGAAGAAATTCGCAAAATCGGTGTGGAAAGTGGCAAAACGCGTGCCCAAAGCCATATTAGATGCGTCGAAAAGTATGTGGAAATTTTGCACGCATACCTTGCCAAAACACCTATGGAGAGTTTTGACGAAAAAGATACCGAAAATTGTGGTCAGCGTGTCCAAATGGATATGGTTGGTTCTATCATCCATTGTGAAGACGATCGCGAACCTTTTTGAGAAGATTGCGTCTCTCATCCATACCATATTCAGCGCTGTGGTTTCCTTCTTCAGCAACCTTACTCTCAGTGACATATGGAATGGATTCTGCGACGTGTTAGGAGTAATATTTGTCTCGTTCCCCCTAAAACTCTACGAGATAATGCTCGAATTCGGAAACGTGACTTATAAAGCGATGGGAGCACTTTTTGGTTTAACTGGTAAAATACTTTGGTACATTGGTTGGGCACTTCTTTTCCTAGTTACATATATCCCGAAACAAGTATGGACCATTATTACGAGCATGGGGGTTTCGATAGTTGCGGGTTACAATGAACTTAGGGTCTGGGTGAATCCTAAAGCATGAATGACAATTTAGGGGTTTTTTTTTTTGAGCAAGTCATATTGAGTGACATATTTTCATATTTTCTCGACCAGACAGTGTTACTATCATTTGGTGTAAAAATACATCAGTGCTCCATCGAAGGATTCGAGAATGCACTATTGGTTTTAACTTAGGAAAAGGTTTCTGTTGAGCTGTAACATGGTATTAATTTCATATCTCATGTTGTTTCCTTCTTTAACTAACTGGTGTCCATCCTGTCCCCAAGCCTCTGTTCAAGAGGACCTCTCTCATCCCGCGACTCCTCTGCAGCTCTTGATCTAGGCCTTGTCCCATGGTCTGTTGTCTCTCCAGGTCCTGATTCATCTCCGGTAATCTCCCCTTCGTCTATCATATTCTCATCTTCGGGTTCCTGAATAGGCGGCTTCCCATCAGTCGACGACGCACTCATCGCCTGCCGCAATGGGGTAGCACCGCCCGTAACCTGTGAGCGCTGCTTGTCCACTTGTAGCGGTGCCGAAGTGGGACCCGAGTCTTCATGGCCAGGATGCAAAGGTGTTATACTATCTTGATCCGGCTTCGGGGTTCCAACCGCGCTACCTCTCCCCTTTGAGCCGGCATCTCCTTCATCGCCATCCTCGCCCTCTTCCATACCTTCTCTCCTCTCAACTTCCTCCTTTTCATCCCTGATTAATCGTCGGAGATTCATTCCTTCCTCAACAATTCTACCAAATTGCTCTCTGCGCTCACCCCATGTCTGCGCATACTCTTTGCTTTCTTGCTCCAACTGGGCGATTTCCGCATGTAGTTTTTGAAGATTCGCCTGCTGGTCCTCCCTTGGCCGTAACAATCGATTAGAAGTAATCTTTTCCGCTAGATCATCGTATGTCTTGCGTAGCGCAAGAGTCTTCCGTGCTTCTTCCAACTGTACCCTCAGCTCCGCCGTATTTTCCTTCACAGCTTGCGCTGTTGACTGAATCCTCAGTTTTTCAGCTGCGTAACGTTCCCGTTCTTTCTCATTGCTTGCAAGTAGAAATTGAATTCGGGCAATGCTACTTTCAAAAGCGGCAAAGTCGAGCGTTATATCTTCGCGAAACTGGCGCCATTCCTCCAGTTGCTTCTGCCTGTCAGCGTCGACCTGAGCTGCGGCTTCTTCTTCTTCTTCTGTTCTTTCAGGTGGCGGGGTTGGAAACAGCGTAGAGGGGCTGGCTACAAGGGAGTTGGGAGTGAGAAGGCGTTTCGTAATTCGTTTAAATGGTTTTTCTTCGACGTTTAGAAGTCGCGACTTGTGCAGCGCATCTGTGTATTATTAAAATTGGCAGTGAGTTAGAAAGAGTGGGTGGTAAAGCTAAGAATGGTGGAAATAGCTTCACTAAATACGAACCTTCGTCGGCTTGGTCGAGCAAGGTATACGATGCCATAATAAATTTCTAAACAGGAATGGAGGTTGGTTTGGATGGGGTGGCTGTTGGGGGGTTTTGTCGACGAAGATTTGTTGAAGTTGAACCCCCGTTGGAGATGTGCTGCCAAGAATGGGTCAAGATGAGCTAATCAACTAATAATAGGGCTAGGGTCGCCTCAAAATAAAAGCTGCTTGATGTCATACTACTAGTAGTAGTACTATTTTAGAGCTCAAACCTGCCGTGGAGCGCAAAATAAAGGAGCTCGAAGCAAAGTGAATAATAAACCATAGTATCCTTAATCAACCCTGTGTTCAAATTTCATACATTCAGTTTGTAACATATCTGCCTGCCCAAAACGGAGGGAACTTGAATGTACTAAACCTGGGCTGCAAAAGAGGCCATTATTCCAGCCATTGAATTCTTTTAAATCATTCGTACTTGGTGTTGTATCGATAGTACGATTGTGTAGGGACCTTAGTGTCATTCAAAGCAACCGACAAAGTGTGGCTTTGGCCTGCCGTTCATCTTCCGATTGTTCCTCTCGCGCTTTCTACCGTACAACAAAACTAGTACGTACTATATAGTACTACTACTAGTATGATCTCTATCACCGACCCATACTTGTGGATTTATCTTCGAAGCTCTTGTGATTTCTACTATTCAGCGACCTCCACCCTCCCGCTTCATATTTCTGATGAATGGGATCCTCAAATTTCTTGACATGAACACTACTACTAGTACTAGTACGGAACCTCAGCCCAAAATGATGTAGCCGCTATCAAATGATACTATTATGGCACTGATGTGTCCCGTCCACAGGCACATAGGGTCTTAAGGAAACTGGAAATGCTCAAGGATAAATGTTGGGGTGGTGCCAATCACCAGTACCACTAGTAGTACTGTAGCAACAAAAACATGATGCTGACGAGTACAACCAATCCATGTTACCAATGGACCTGGAAAAGGATGAAAGGTGATGATGAGGATGAGGATGATTCCGGGGCTTCAGGGCCTCATCTGGGGCTCTAATGCTGTCTCTTGACTCTCATCATTTCTCTACAGCCCTTCCTCGTTTCCCTTGCCCACAAAACCAGGTTTCGGGAAATATTAAGTACTATAATCAGACCGCGCCACATCTACATCCGCGCCCGCACATGTCACCCAAGAGCCAGTAACGCCGCGGATTCTTCCCGAGCAAAGGACCAGGTTAACAGCCACGATCTTTTGGCAATCTGTTTACGAGAAACGGAAAACCTGGTAGGTGGATACGATCTGGCCTCAAGAACCATCCTCATCATGACTCGTAGACAGATGAACCAGGACCGATGAACGATAAAACTTACTACTTTACACGGGCAAGGCATATGCCGATATATGTATGGGTACTCATCAAGGTCAAAAGGAGAAGATTACTTTGCGCCTCTTAATGCATGTGTGCTTGAGTGAGAGGATGAAAGGTAGTAGTAGGAGTAGTAGTATCGCTTGAAAAACCAGGCTTGGACGTAAAGTGGTTGGATTGTCAAACGACCTACCGTACTCCGTACCAGTGTAAGAGTTCCCAGTACTAATCACCTCCAACCAGTTTTCAACTGCTTGAAATATTCGGCGTTCTTGATTTCCCTTGTTCATCCCTGTCCCGGATATGATGGAGTTCCCAGCGTGTTTGCTCTACATTTAGTTGAACCCTTTGTTAGAACTTGTTATATACTAGTATTGAGTGAGGTCTGAAGACGCCGAAACGGTGCTGGTTAACATAGTAGTACGTACTCTTTAGCTAAATTTCAACTGGAGGGAGAGCCGAAGCTTTTGCAGAACAGCTGAAGTCAAAGAAAAAAGAAGAAATGACAAACGGCGTTTTATTTGCCCTTCGCGCCTCGCGACGCGACACGATACATCCCGTGGTGTTTCATGCTACTTACGTTGCCAGCTCCCCGACTCTGTCAGTCATCTTCGCTTTTGTAACCCGTGATGAGGATCACGAGTGGAGGCGGGAGTATCAGACAAAAGGCAACAAACAGGTTGAAGCGATGAAAGAGTGTATGGAGGTGCTACGGAGCTCGACGAGAGCACACGGCGATACATGCATGACCTGGGGGGAAGAGTTCTTCAGGATTGAGGTGTGCCCCGGCTTTCGGTGCCAGCGTGTGGAGTAATATATGGTATTGCGACTGAGACTCAAGAAGTTCGCGGACCAAGGAACCATAAAACCCAAAAATAAGGTACTGTGCAAATCATTAAGTGGGAAAAGTACTTAGATTACGCCGATATGATACATATATTCGTCGGTACCTTTTGGCAAAAGGCATGGCCACATTCGGTCTTCCACGGTTCGTGCACATCATTGCCTTTCCTTGGGTCCACTGCCCCCAGCAAGCAACGACACAGATCGACGAATAAATTCAATGAATGTCGGTAAATTGCAAGTCAGCTACTACATTCCGAAAATTGAAGGGGAGTGAAGCTGTCACAGAAGGGCCGATAAAGAAGAAAAGAAGAAGAAGAATAAAACCGTACTAATAGTATTCTAGAAGTGGGTAGTAGTAGTTCTTGATTCTATGAGCCTACCTGCCTTGCAAATTGGCAGAGTTACTAAGTAACTCCTAGTACTAGTATTACTACCAATCCGGAAATTTTGCCTTTCATTCTGATTTAAGGTTGTTTGTCGCTGTAACAATCCGGGGCACCTAAAGTGTAACTTGAACCTACTACTACTAAATGGTCCACCCCGGGGTTACAGTGTGTGAAACGTTGGGTGCCAAAAAAGTTGATCGTTGGTTCTAATTTCGGCCCGGAAAAACTGATCGGCGTTGGTTCCAACTTTGACAATCTCATTAAAACTACTAGATACAACTAGATTTAGTCATGTATA
>LGUA01000305.1:0-21103 GCA_001660665.1 Emergomyces africanus
TTCGGCCAAGCGGGTATCGAGTGAATCGCATCTTGGCTTGTTCAAGTGCCCTGTGCTCTTTGGGAAATAGCCCAACCGTAATCCAGCTGAACAACTTCCAGCGGAACCGGTCAATCCACCTCCAATTTGAAGGTACATCGAAGTTCTGCATTGATGCATACTCAAAGTATACAGGATACCAGCCAGAATAATCCCAATCCAATAACCAAAGCTGACATCTTTCATCAACAATCATATTGCGTGGAGCAAGGTCTTGATGCGTGAATACCAATGGGACGTGATGCTGAGACAACAACTCTTTATAGTGGTGATTGCCCTGTTTATGTCGCGATGGTGGAACAAAGTTAAGCCAGAAGTTGATAAAGACTGTGATAGACTCTGGGCTTGCATGTGAAGGGAGCCCATAATAATCGTCTATCCAGACTGACGTGCATATCCCATTCGAGAGAGATCCAGCAGTAGTTGACGTTTGTGCCCTCATCCGGTGAATAAACTGGCGTAATTGAAAGGCCAGTCGCAAAGTCGTGAACCATCCGAGATGAATCCAGGCTTCGTCCAATGTCTGTCCATAAATGCGCTCCATCACAACATAAACATTCTCGGCTGTCTCGATCGTCCGTTTTATGCTGGGTGCCCTGACCCCGAGGAGTGTTGCCAGTTGCAAGGCATCAAGCATGTCTATTTTCTCCCCAGGCAAGAACTGTTTTGCTATTAGGTTTGGAGAGAGGAAAAACACTCTCGAAGAGACCTTTGATGACTCGGATTCAAGAATGTGATGAGTCAGTGTTGTACTGTCATATTCTGAGAGAAGCTGGTCTTCGAACCCGGAACCCATCGCAGCTGGCCTTAATAAATCCCCAGGTCGCAAGAAAAAGGGAAACGGGCGTGTGGTATGTTGCAGCCTTGTGGAATTCGTTCATTAAACAATGGCCTACAGACGAATTTGGTTAAGCGCCAGAGTCACCTGACCCTACGTCGAAAGAGGGACGGGGAATAAAAATTGCTTATTCCAATTTTTATAAGCTCACGTCTGCATATATTTTGAATAGTTTTATGGTATAAGGAAATACCCTTTATGTACTATTGGGAGAATGTAGCTATGCATTTAGGCAAACATTCTCCGAGTTGACTATCTGTCTTTCTCATTCCATACTACTCTTCATATGCACTTTTGAGGATGTATGTGTTGCTGATCTGCTCCAAGACAAATATGATCCTACATTATGTAGTGAGAATTTTGCTGTCACCAATTCTGAAATGGCCAGCTGGATAAGCTTTAAGAGATGTGTTATCAAATGTTATCTGCTCAAGTTATATGTGATGAGGGCAATCCTGCTTTATCAGGGCTGTTGCAGCACTATTCGTTCGGTTTAGGATCATCATTTAGGGGGTTATGTGGGGAAGTGGTCAACTGACGGTTATAATAGCTACTAGTGAAAAAATTTCATTGACACTGAAAAACTAATTACTGTTAACAAACAGTTAGAAAATGATTGAGAGCTATGCTGGAATAAAACCCATTGCTCTAATTGACCCAGTGGCTTTCGAACGCAGATTTGGGATAGAAAGCTTATAGATATCATTTGGATTTCTGCCGGAAAAAGTGTTTGCGCCGAAGAGTTGTCCTCTGGTGACGGATACTGATTGAGTTGAACTACCTACTGCCGGTGCTGGGAAAATAGACTTACGGTGATATCATGTCAGCTGTTTTCCCCTCAAAGGAGGTGACACAGTTACTTACTTCGGCTTGAAGCAAAACTCCGTTGCCAGCAGGATCCCTCCCATGAACTTGCAAATCACCTTTGATTCTGTTGCCGGTTATCTTCGTCCATCTGATCAGCATGACAAGTTGAACAGCTCCACCTCCACCCACGAGCCAAAGATCCTTGTCTGCATATAATCGAGGCCATGATTCTGACCAGCCGGTTTCTACTACTACTGTTGGTAGAGGCTTGTCGTCTGGGAGCAAGTATGTGTCAGGCTCTTTTGAGGAGTAAGCGTACGGAGCCGTAAACCCGCGAAAAGCTATATACGAAAATTAGTAAGGTAGAATTTAATAAGAAACAGGGGGTTAAAGTGAAGTTGGCGATAAACTACTTGTTCCAGTCTGGATTTTGAGCTCATCTATTTCTGAAGCTGTCAGAAATCCTTCCGTACCCATTTGGTACAGCTCCTTGACCAACCAGTCGTGATGGCAGTCGTGGATGCGGGTGGGCATGACGCGGGCGGTCAGGACGCGTGTCACTGAATTATACGAAATCCTGGCCAGTTGATATCAGTCATCTCAGAGCCCCTTTCGTGAGTCTGTTCCAAGTAACTTACCGAGGAAGAGCCCTTTCAATGTCTGGATCCTCTGAAAATGAGGTTGCAAGTTGGAGTCCAGAGGAAGGGGGAATATTCGGAAAAGTCAAATCCGCGTTATCCTTAGTTGTTAAAATTACTTTTCGAATGTTGTTAAACAGTTGCTGGCTGGACAGTTCTTCTGGTGGCATAGTTGTGTTGCTCCGCAACGATCGCGTCGTTGAATTAATCATGCCAGCCATGGTTGTCGGACAGAGAAAAGTAGTAGGGTTGAATTAATAATGTTTCGGATGTAGAGAGAATGAGCAACGCACAGAAGGAGTTCCTGAGGGTCTTTCTATGTGTTGTTTAAATGGAGCAGGTAGTTGCAGCTCTCAAATCATCTACTTCGAGGATGATTAGTATGGAAGAAGGCAAGAACTAATACTCTACTAAGGGGTTAGCTCAAAAACGCTAAACCTAAATTGGCTATCCAATTAGCGTTCGCTCAAGGGTACTCCGTAATCGTGCTCCCTGACGCATCAACTATACTAGTTGTAGTACATTTAGCATTCTCGAGGGAGTACTCCGTACTACTTCATACCAGCTGAACAAAAGAATAAAACAAAGTTTTTCTCTGCGTTGGCATCAACCTGGATCAAAGTTGATAATTATGCGATAATGACGATAGAGGTACGCCATCCATGTTTCCTCCTCTACATTGCCGCAGGGTGTTGCATCTGGCCGTACTCTGTACTCAAGTCGGATTTATACCAAGTGAACACTCTGAGCATATTTCAAAAATATATCAATTAAATCTTACCTAACTTACTTAACAATATTATCTCTACTTTTATAAATAATATCTTGATTTTCATTAATAAATCTTTTGACTGAATACTAAAAGCATGTATAATAAGCACTAACTCATCTATAAGAGATAAGTTTAAACATGAATATTAATAAATATAATTTTAAAATAAAATTAATAAATTATCTAGAGTTTATTATCAAGATTAAAAGAAATATATAAATGAATTCTTAGAAAATAATTATAATAAAAGTATATTACACTTATATATGATTGAAACCCATACCTGAGTGCACCTCCCATACAGCCTCCAGGTCATACCGGCGTCAAACCCCACCAAATTCAGTCACGTTTTCGAAACTTGTCTAAAAACCACTACGCCATCCGATATTATATTCAAGGACCTTCTCGGAGTATTGCTCACGGTCTTCTGAGTCCTCCATTATTTTTAACATATACTAGTATATGATTACTGATGAGTTATTACAAAATGTGCCGGGGAGTATGTATTATGTACGGAGTAGTGCGAGCAACTTCATAGCTTTTTAGGCCATTTAGCGGGGTTATGGGCGTTCAACCACGAAACTTTGAAATTATTCCCCATTGGCAACTCTACCTACGCAGTAGTTCAATCGAGCAAAAAAAGGTAGCTAACTAGGTCGAGATCCGTTCCACGTGGACAAGAAAATACTACGAGTTAGCGCCAAAAATTGAGTACACAGGCGAACGAACAGATACGCCACAAAAGGCAAAAATTTCGGCCTGTTTCGCCGCACCACAGAGCGAATACGGAGTTGGCATTCTCCGGGGGGAATCGTAATTATGATATTATTATCTCTGTCGGTGGTGGGATTTGGAGAGAAGGAGGAAGTACCAAGTGGCAAGAGGATGGCAGGATCAATATCATGGAGATGTCTTCGTCGGTTTAGAGTCCGCAAAATCACTGCCCGCCGATGGTCATCTCGCTCCAATTCAAGGGTCAAACTTCAAGGGGTCCATGCACATCGTTCTCTGGGATTCGAGTGACTCCCACTCTACGAGCAGAGTCTAGAGGGATGCCCCTGGGGATGGGCCCTGGAGTCGTTGGCTCGTGTGCAAGCCACTAGCGCAATCTCAGACTGCTCCCCTCTGCCTCGGTCCGGTTGTTGCGCTAGTCTTTGGAGGCGACACCAAAGACCGAGGAAACGGGCTCTACTGCGTACGCAGTAAGTACGGAGTCAAGTGGCCACTAATTGTTCGTTCACGTCCCCCAGAATCAGAGTGCCTGGGCCCAGACCGAACCACATTCGTTCAAACACTCCGTAGGGCACTACTGCTAGCAGTGGACGCTATGTTCTGCAACTGCCTCATCTACTCAAGTTGCCAGAGTTGGGAGGCGTCCCATTTACATTATTACTGCAAAGAGAGTTAAATTTTGTATCTTGCGGACTAACTTTCAAAGTCTCTGCTAGTGATTCGCTAATCTTAATAAGAATAGATCATAGCGAGAATACTAGTACTATGTTCTCGCCGCACCCTCTTCCCTTCACTTCCTTTCCAATCTCTGTTGATCTTAAAGCTGGTCAATATCAGTCTACCACTTCTAGGTTTGGTGGACACCCTGACCCTCGCTGAATCCGTCAGCACAAGTGAGGGAGAAGGCAGCATCTTTGCCTTGCTTGGATAACCTAGCACTCGATAGCTACTAACGAAAGAGGGCAATGTCCAAGAAGCATCCATAAGAAACCATGGTGGACGATTCCCAGCAACGCGCCGAACTGGGGGTGATTGTTGCGCTTCCGGTTATTGCGATATTCTCCGTTGGGTTACGTTTGTTTGGAAGGAAAGTCTCGCGGTATTCGTTTGGATGGGGTGGGTATAGTACTTGTGGAATTGAGCCTCGCCTGGAAATTGTTGGATTTTGCTAATTTTCGTAACAGATGACTACCTCATCATATTATCAATGGTTGGTGTTTTGCCTGAACCGGAGACACAGTGAGAAATAGACAGTTGACACTGACAGTGAATATCTAGATATTCAGCATCGCGCATTGTGTTGTCTGTTGGTACTGTGAGTAGATTCAAAATTCCATCTCTGATTTCGATGCTCACCCTAAGCAATGTAGATGTCAAGACAAATGATGTTGGAATCCCCTTCGCCGACGTGGTTCCGATGGCCGAGCGTCCCCGAGCAGACCTGCTTGAGGCCAGAAGAGTGAGCCTATTCTCTAGAAGAACCCATTCACCTAGTAACAAATTGCTAAACCTTTATGATAGTGGGCTTTTGCGAACCAGATTATATATACCCTTTGCCTGCCGACCGTCAAGGCATCGACTCTCATCTTCATGTCTCGGCTCGAGCCCGCATCCAAGCACATCGTGCGCTACCTGTGGGCTGTATTTGCCCTCAACTTAGCTATTATTGTGATTGGAGAACTCGTCATCATTTTCCAGTGCAGACCTATCAAGCTCGCTTGGTCTGTGCCGATACCGGGCATGGACTTCAACTGTATCGACTACGGAGTTTTCTTTCTCTGGGGTTCCGTCATGACCATCGTAACAGATTTCCTTGTGCTTTCCGTTCCCTGCCTCATCACCTATAAACTACAATTGAAACGGAGGCGCAAGATCGCCGTCACGATCCTACTCGGTCTCGGAGTGGTGTAAGCACTTTCTACCAATAATTCCCTCAACTGGAACCATGACTAATCCGCTTATGTTGTAGTGTCACGATCGTCAGTTTCTGGCGCCTGGTCCAGTTCATCCAAACTATGTATACCAACATCGACCCGTCCAAGCCCAGCTCGAACTTTGGTTTTTCTGCTTCGACCCTTGAAGTCAACATTGCCATAATCTGCGCATGCGGGCCTGGAATTAAACCTGTCCTCAAACGCTACATGCCCTTCATACTGGGCACTTCAACCGGCGGCACCCGGACAAACACCTACGGGAACACCGCAAACGGGACACGCGGGACACAGTTAAAGTCACACATTGACGACGACGGCATGTTCGAGATGAGCTCCAAGGTACGACACCAGACAGACGTGCAAGGCGTGCCCACCAACCAAACCCAGACTGGCAAATTCGGCAGGGGACCCAGCATATCCGACAGCGACGAGGACCATGTAAGGGACATGAGAGGCATTGTGCTTACCACGGATGTATCGATCAACTACCACGACGAGCGTAGTCGAGACAGTCCGCGTCAATCAGACCGAGATGCAAAGACCACCAGCGTAGACAGCCTCGTCTAACACTCTTCTTTCCCTCTTTTCTTGTATTTTTTTATTTTATTTTATTTTTTATATACTTTTCTAATGTATTTCATTGCCCATTGAAAGGCCGCTTAGCGACTTGTTTGAAGCAAAGAGTTGAAAGGTCTGAGTCGTTCTGGCTGCTAATGCCAACAATAAGTAACATTAAAGCCCAGCAGAAGTGCTTCTCACATTTTATGCAGTAATTCGCGTTAGTGACCGTGATTCCCGTATTTCTTTTCGATATGGCTGATCAAGAAAGACATATTTTGTTCGACCCGTTTCTGGAGGCGCGGGGTAGGGCATTCAAGTTTCGATTTACAGCATCAAGTAGTATGATTGTAGAGAGATAATTATCAGACTACAGATGGCGCCACTGAGTGTTTTTCAATGCTAATGCTTCCATGATTCTCATAGTTGAAAATTCTGAAGCATGTGCTTCATGATGCATTGAGACAGCAGCGCGCTCTAAATGCTGACGCTGGGGAGGGGTTATCACCGATCAGAGCTCTGTTAAGCATGAGCCAGTTTCAACTTCAGTAGCTTTCTCTACTAGTATTTATGAATATCATTTATAAGTTTTAAACTAATGTATATATTTAGATATTACGGAGTACTTGCATTTTTTATATTCAAATTCCAATTGCAAAAAAAATGAACCAAAGTAATTCTGTGCAGCAGGCAGCGAAAATTGATTACTGCGTAGAGCAAACTAGAGTGTGTAACTAGTACTAGTCTGGATTAAAACTACTAGTTATGGAGTACAGGGCAGCACAGAAGAGAATGAGAAGGGGGCCTAGGAGGTATGATAACCTTTTTACGTAATTTAAAAGCACATTTTTTCGATTTTTGAATCCAAAAAGTTATCTTCTTTTCTGCTAATTAACCTCCTAAAAATCTTGCAACGTGCTCTGAGCGAGTTTTTTAGACAAAACCCGACTTTATGAAGGCATTTGATAAATCCTAACTTAAATGAGCTTTTGCTGGCTGGCGTCCTAGCCGCAGAGGAGAGGTTCGCAAGGTATGCGACTCTGTAGTAGTATTTATCCACGCCACGCCATTTTAGTTTGGAAGATTGATCTTGGCCGGCGAAAAGAGGTTTCCATGCCTCGGGTAATAACTACTGATCAGGCCACAGTGCGGAATACATTCTCGCAATGTTCCCGTCAACACCCCCACTTCTACGGTAATAAATAGAGTTTTTCGTTCCCACTCTGTAATCCATTTGAGCCTAGCCCCAGTCAACTGACCAATTCCATCAGATAAGATGGAGCTAATTCATCTTATCTGATATCTGGTGCGCGATTTATCTGATGGGCGGGAGCTTTCCTACTGGCTCCAGCCTTTGCTAGACTATTTCCTAGCCCAAATATTCGCAGCTTTTTCTTCGACTTTTAGCTTAGTGGGCATTTGGACATGATTGAATCTTCCGATTGGCGATATCAAGAAGAAGAAAACCTGGAGTGCCCGCTCTGTTTGTGCTTTAAAAGCAATGCCGTCCCAAATGCTAGAGGCACGATGCTCTCCCACATCTACCCACCCCAACCTACGCACTTTTTGTCTATCGTTTTGCTTCTGCTCTCTGCGTAGCTTCGACCACCATGGTGATCATCTCAAAAGTGGACGCTGACATGGAGAAGAACAATGCTGGCAGAGTTAGCATCCATGGAGACTCTGAGGCAAATGTCCGTTCTGAACACGACCCGGATAGCTCTTCTGAAGTCTTCCAAGCCGGTGTTAAGCGCGTTCGGGCTGTCGCCTCTGTTTGGTCAAAAAGGACCCTTTGGCTCACGTTTGGGCTGTGAGTGTTGTATTCCTTCAGCAACCAATGCTTGGGAGACGGTACTGACCGTTTCATCTGATCATTAGGCTCTATCTTGTGTCCTTTGTCGACATGCTC
This sequence comes from Emergomyces africanus, assembly GCA_001660665.1. NCBI lineage: Eukaryota > Fungi > Ascomycota > Eurotiomycetes > Onygenales > Ajellomycetaceae > Emergomyces > Emergomyces africanus. Next base: position 8,228 of record LGUA01000305.1, read on the forward strand.
TTGACTTCTGTTCAATTCGCGCTTAACCCATTTATCACCTCCTCGTTTGACAAACACGGCCTTCTTGCCAGTGTCAGCATCGTGTCCACAATACTTAGCGGCTGTTCGACCCTCACATTGGCCAAGATCGTCGACATCTGGGGTCGTATCGAAGGTTTCATCTTCATGCTCGTCATCGTAATTATTGGCTTGATCATGAAGGCAACTTGCCAGAACATGGAGGCGTATGTTGGTGCTCACACCCTTTATTGGACCGGCCATATCGGCATGATCTATTGTGTGGACGTGATGCTGGCAGATATGACCAGCCTGAGAAACCGAATGATTATGTTCAGCATTAACAATACTCCAACTATTGCGAGCACATTTGCTGGTCCTAAGATCGCTGACCTGTTTTATACCAACCTCAACTTCCGGTGGGCTTTTGGTGCCTTTGCTATTATGATTGTTGGAGTCAGCCTTCCTGTCATCGTTATCATGCTGCTAATGGAACGAAAATCTGTGAAAGCTGGTTTCCTTACTAAAGAAAAGTCGGGACGCTCAGTATGGGAGTCGATAAAATATCATGTGGTACAGTTTGATGGTATGTTTCTTCCTGGTCTACCCGTCCACGCCTCTGCATTCAAGTTATATTACGAATCAAGGCTGAGCAGATTATTATTTCTAGTCATGGGAATTGTCCTTATCACGGCCGCGTTTGCCTTGATTCTTCTGCCTTTTAGCATTGTGGCTTATGCTCCTAAAGGATGGGCTACCGGATATATTATTGCAATGGAAATCATTGGAGTCGTGTGCTTGGCCCTATTCATCGCATGGGAAAAATTCCTTGCACCTGTGCAATTTCTTCCTTTCAAGTATCTCAAGGAACCTACTATCATTGGCTCTTGTCTGCTTTACGGAGTTATGTTTGCGTCAGCATTGTTAGTGCACATTGACTCTCCCTCCCCGCCATGACATCGCACTCCCCGGCCCATATCATCCGATACTAACGTTTTTCTTTTTTTAGTTGCTGGAACGCCTACTTCAACTCTTACCTTATTGTGGTACATAGGCTAAGCATTACTACTGCTGGCTACGTCCTCAATTCGTTCTCACTCTCGTCCGCCATTTTAGCTCCGTGGATTGGCTTGTGAGTGTTCCTCAAGACCCGTAACCTCTGACTTCCCACCCCTCAACAAGTCACTGACCTCTTTCTATTATATAGCTTGATTAGATATACGGGAAATTTCAAATGGGCTGCCTACACTGGTGTCCCATTTATGCTTCTCGGAACGGCACTCCTAATACCTTTCCGACAGCCTGACACTCACATTGGGCCGGTGACCATTACTCAAGTCCTGGTTGGAATTGGGACCAGCTTCTTCTCTGTCTGTGGCCAGCTCGCAGTCATGTCAGTCGTCAGCCACCAAGAAGTAGCTGTCGTGCTCGCGATTTGGGGCATGTTCGGCTCCATTGGTGCTTCTATCGGTCTCGCCGTTGCAGGTGCCATGTGGAACAACATTCTCCCCTCCCAGCTATATCAACGACTGCCGGAGGAAAGCAAGCATCTGGCCGCCCAGATTTTCGGAGATATGGAGCTCCAGATGTCTTATCTTGATGGCACGCCGGAACGGGCGGCAATTGTTGGAGCGTACGCAGACGTTCAACGAAAAATGGTTATTGCTGGTGTCTGCCTGATGCCGCTAGTCCTGGCTTCCATTTTCATCTGGAAGAATGTCAATATTAAGAAACATGAAGAAGAGGAGGGCTCTCAAACAAAGGGCAATATTTTTTAAACTACAACCTTCATGGTTTCATACGAACTTAAGGGCTATATTTCTTTTTAGCTTTTATTTATATTTTTTCAGAATCAGCAGGTAAGTCCCGGCCTCCCACTCATCTGCAATGTTAAGTTATCCTATACCTAATTCAAAGTTCCTTCTCGTGTGTTAGATAAGGAGAAAAGTAAAATATATAATGCCACCAGTTTGTCGATGAAAAAAAGGTTAACATTAATGCCAAGTTGTAAATTAGAGATTATATAATAAGTTCGAGTCAAGTTTTGTTGGAATTTTCATGATCTCGATGAACCTAGGCGAAAGAGTTTGGATTCCAGGGCCTTGACAAAAAAGGTTGGATAAAGCTACTAATCCGTAAAATAAAGATACTATTTTGTTCCTATATAATTATAGCTTTGTGCATCAGCGCACTGTTACTTAAATACTCATTTTCCCTCAGCAGTCCACGGGCAACCAAATCATCCTGTATCCGGGCACCCGGTATGACCCCAGTTGCTGATCCAAAACAACAATAAGACCATCAAACCTGCTGTTGTATCAACTGCGCTACCATTAGCTAAAGGGCGTTCTTTTTGGCCGAGTGGTTAAAGTCTCACACAAGGTAGCATGATTAGAATGATAGAGCATTGTATTCACAATTGAATTATAGAAGAAAAAAATAAAGGCGGGCAGTAAAAGGTACAAACTGCGCTGTCACACCTTTAAATAGTAGTGATTCGATTTTATCAACAGTTCATCATGATTATATTTATTGATTGAAGACGTTAGACTAACGGCTGGGACGCCTCTTTTGTGAGTATATACATCCATATTTTGCCAGGATATAAGACTCAGTTGCTTGATATAGTACTCTTTTTTGTCCTAACTTGTGTACAGTGCAAAAATGATCCTAGTGGTGTGATATCTGTAGTGTTGGGGTCGAATTTATTGCTACTGACATTTCTCTTTATATTCTTTTTGCATTTCAAGACTCCGGGCTTCAGCATTCCCGGTCAGGTACGTGTACCGAGTTTGTAATGCATTCAACCCATAATTTTGCATAGAGGTTGGAGCGACGGAGCATATAACATTAGCAAAACGAGGGTTTGATAACAGTTGAAGCCAGGCCAGGAATTTGAGTGGATAGAGAGTGGACGAGAAAATCCATCAAGATGGCGCCGACATTATCGAATAAATAATTGACAAATGGGGCTCTAAATATGTATAATTAACAATAGAAACAATAAAACAAATTCCATCCCTCGGTTATCATGGTGTATTGCTCAGCGGTAAGGGGCTGGTACAGGTTGATGATGTGGATCATATAGCTGATGAGGCTGCTGATATGACAGTACTGAAGGCACAGGAGGATAAGAATGTTGGGGATACTGCTGCATGAGCGGTACATGGGCGTCTGGCGGGTTTGACTGGATGGGATAAGCATAGTTCGCCTGGTGTGGAGGTTGCTCCTGGGGGACACTTTGAACCCCGTCTAGAAATGCAGTAGATGTCGCGACAAGCAAAGCAAATAAAAATGTCAAGCTGTGAAATAACAAACAAAGGGCTTCCATTGCGTAGTAGGCAATAACCATATCATAATTTGATGACCTTTTCCAATTCACACGGTAGGCCACGATCCGGTCGACAAGAAAAAAAGCGCCAAAACACACAGAGCTTAAAGCAAGACACAAGATATTGCAGCGAAGAGGCTAGGAAAATATTGTTAGTACCTGATCGGTTAAAAGAAAAACGTCTGAGAGTAGCGAGGGAACACATACGCTGCTTTGTAAAACCTTGCAACGAGACATCGGTGAAACCAGATTGAGAGCAGTGGACAGCATCCCTAGCAATAAAACAACACTTGCGAGAGTCATCACGCCATTCCATCCATCAACCAAACCTGCTAAAGTCCAACGTCTTCTGTAGATGGAATAACTAACTTCCATAACTGTTATCGCAGCAAAAAGGCAGGCCGCTATAAAATAAGAAACAGCGAAACCAGCCGCCCAGAGACCGTGGATAATAACAAGTAGCCTTGGCGACCTGTTCGCAACCTCATGAATGCGCTTGCATATTGGGACCATGACCACTCCAACAAGCAAAGAAGTCGATATTACACTCAAAAAGCCGGGAACGAGCGACAGCTTTGCAGTTAGATCAAGGCCAGTAGCACCACATTCGCCGAGCACAAGGAAAAGTAGATTCCATCCGTGTATGCTATAATTTGAGCGGGTCAGCCGGTGATCCCGTTGGAATAAATGGTGAAATGACAATATCCGAAAACTAAAGACAGGGACGCATAGGAATGTTGGACAGCAGTCTGCTTACAAAACGTTCAGGATGACTGAAAACATTAGAGGCCAGCGTACTAATGGGTAGCTGCGCTTAAGTTTGAAAAGGCGCGATGCCATCCAAAGCAGGACACTGTCGATGACGAAAAAAGTAATGAAGTACCCAAGATAAATCTGGTTGTTTGTCGATTTAAAGGCGCTGCTCGAGCATGATGCGGACGAACCCCCACCGAAGCTTCCGCCGAAACCTCCGCCTCGTCTCGGTGCCATTGTTGCTGGCTGGTCCTGTTACCTGGGTTTGAGTCAGAAGAAATTTATCAACCGAATCACGAATTGAGGACGCAAGAACGAAACCCGGAGGAAATGAATATCGATGAAACGGCGGATTCTGGTCGTATTATTTATATCAATTTTTGCGACCAGAGCAATAAGACTCATCACCTCTTGCCCATGCCCCACCCCTAAAAGAACGATGTTGATCAACGGGAGAGAGGAGCCCTGGGAAGAAAAACACCGCGCACGGCTCAAGGCCCTGCTGGCCCGATTCTGCATCGTTCATTGGAGCGGTGCACGGCACGTTGTGGCCAAGCCCCATTCGAGCGTTCAGTCAGGGCGGAGGATGCGACGATCGCGTCCACGAAAGGTGGACTTTGTGGGGATGTTGCGCGAGTATACGAGGCTCTTCCCTCTTCCCAATGCAGTGCCATCAAATTAAATCAACCGCTAAAGTCCATTGAGCTTTGGTGGAAAGGCTGTCAACTTTAAGTTTCAACGCTCCGGGCAGCTGGCACCGACTCGTTTAGCCCAACCAATAAATACGAGGGCACTGCCATGAAGATAACGATAACACCATGACCGTAGACCAGACGCAAAAGGAAAAACTTCAACTTCAAAGTTATACTATCTCATACCAACCCCCTAAACTATTTTAGATTCTAGTTGCAAAATTATTGACTAATTATTGGAAACGATCTCTGTTCACCTGGCGATTCCCGGCGAGATGACCCCTGCTGACTCGCAATTCGTCCTAAATTGCGTATATAGCCCATTGTTCCAGTCAGACGGCCACGTTGGTGGCAGGAACAACAATTGACTGTCTTTGCAACTCACATGTGGGGGGCCAGTTGACAATATGTCCTGACCCAAAACATTGACCATTATATATATGTACATACCTGCTGTGGGTAGGAAAAATACCAGATCACCTCATGGTCATTATCAGCTCGCCTCGCGATGAAGTTATGAGGGAGTATGTAAGACTCATAAATATGGCGATGGACGACGACAAGTTTCGTCGTACATGTTCGGTTACCAATCGTCCACAATTGGTGTGACATGAATGATCACAACACCTCTTTCAGGGATTCCGTTGATAGCAAATCGCGTGGTACTCAAGCCTTCCGAATCCAAACGGTATCGAGGCGACCAGTGGCGAGGTACACATTAACACACAAAATACGTAATATAACTAGCACGGATGGAAGTATCCTGAGAGACCATAGCTATCTTCCACCAACAGATCCCATTTTAACCATGGTATATCGGAGCTCCCGGTTCCCAGTTAATCTGTTGATTACAGAACCATGTATCCGTATCGTTTTTTTGTTCGCCGTGTTTAGTATCTTGATTAACAGATGCATAAAGAGTAAACCCGGATTGCTCTAAGCAGTCTAGCATTTTCAAAAGAACTAATCGCGTCTCCACTGTGTCTGTTCCACCTGCTTTCCATGGATAGCCGAGAAATTTGATCTCGAATGACGATTCGAGATACTGGGCTCTCTGTACTTTGTCTCCCAGGGTATTGACCATTGCCTGGCATACGGGCTTCGGCGCATCGATGAGCTGGAGAAGGTCGGATTTGTTAAAGGAGATGCACATCCAATTACTTCGTGGAGGCGGAGGCTGTTGGAATCGAAAAAGGAGGGTGTCTGAAAAAGATTAGCGACTGTCTGCATTCTGCCCCCGCTGCTGAACATTCAAAATTTGTTAAACTCCACTCATCATTCATTTCAATCTGAAAGAAGAGAGACAGGCAAAAGCAGTACCTTTGTTCCCATCCTTTTTCAATACATCTACGGAAGCCTTCAACACCCACCCCATATCATACAAGCCCTGTAGCAACCCGCACACCAAACGGCGTGCAGCGGTTTTCTCATCTTCAAACCACGCCGAAGGAGTCCAAGGATTGCCATGCAACCTGATTTCATCCGACGGCCCGTATTCTCTGGAGCTCTAGAATACGTTTTTAAGTACATGCGTGCATTGGCTCAGGAGGGTGAAGGCATTAGGTCACGCTTACTTGGATGCCCTTGGGCCAGCATTCACGGATAATGTTGCGTATGTGAGTGACGTCTTCGAAAGAGAACCCTATAAAGCGAATCCGATCACTCATATGTAGCGAAACGCTGGCAAAATTGGTCCGAAAAGAAGTAGCTGTTGCCGAAAGTTGTGCCTCTACCTGGGAGGATTCAAGCTGGGAGGATTCGGCTGGTCGCTTTTCGCTTCCGCCATCATACGCAGGCGGCTTGCGATCCATCATTCCCTTTTTTTCTCCCAAGTTACCACGTGCGTCAGAACTGTTACGTTGGTTGTCTGCGATACAAATGCTCCTCCCAAGCGTGAATGCGTCCAGCCTCTTTGTCGGGATGGTGGAAGAGGCTTGAATCGCGGTCCCGCGGCCGGCGGGCGCACTAACACTGCAACCGAGCCGCGGCGGTTCAGTCCAAGGAGGATGCTCGCTTGCTCGAGGCCGCGGTGGGGGTATTTAGTTAATTCTAATACACCTTTTGGAAGCGTAGTCAAACAATTTGAAAAACTTGATGGTACAGTTCATATGCTCCATTCTTCAAATGGATACTCTCACTACCCTTTTCTCACATTATATAGTAATATTCAAAAGCTGGCTGTGTGAGGCTGTGTGTTAAATAAAATCAATCCCCGTTATGATAACAACAGAAGGTCACACTCATTGTTATTCCCAAGGCTCACTGATCTCAACCACAATTTTCGACACATTTTGGCAAAATAGGTACCGAGTACTATCCACGATGAAAAGAATAACAGGGCGTTGCTCAAGGCATCATCCTCTGATTCCCTCACAAACCGAAGTAGAAATCACCCTTTCTTTTTAAAGTTATTTCTATGAAACCCTACTCCCTTCAATCTCGTTGGCCCTGCATCTCAGGCAACTAGATAGTATAAAATAAAAAATGTAAAAAATAAAATAAAAAGTTAACTCGGTAACACAGTACTCCAAACTCTGTAAATATCTAGCAAACTCGAAGGTATGAATGACCTTTTGGAACCAACAAGGAACGGGTCCATATATTACCGCCGAGCCGGCGTACCATGGGAACGCCTTTGGTGATGGGTGCAACAGTTGAATGCATAACTAAGGAGCTACTCAAGTCATACCAGGTATTTCTGGGGCTGATGGAGGGGTACGGAATACACAGCATTGAATTTGAATTCGCCGATTGAGTACTACGTATGCTCCACGATCAAAAAGGCTGTAATCGAAAGAAGTTGATTCCAAGGATACCTACGGCTTATTTATCAAGTATGGAGTATTGCACCCCTAACCGCCTCTGGTTCCCTTGATTCCTAAATTAATTTTACCTTTTTCCCCTGGCAAGATATTGTACTTCTCGGGGGTTCCGCATCCGCATTTTCTATCCTCCGTGTTGGCCAAATTATAAAACCGATGTGCCACTAGCCAACGAAGTGATTTCAGATTGTTGAGCACTTCCCAGGGATTGATAATTATTGCACACTTCAAGTTCCTCCACGGTACGGAGTATTTTGCGACTATTTCTAGGGCTTTCACAACTTGAACGCAAGCCAGCAAATTTTTGAGGATGAAGAGATGGGCCATGCCAAGACGAGCAGATCGGATCTAACCCATAACTACTAGTACTCCGTACGTACGGAGTACTCCGTTCAGAGTACGATCGCCAATAAATTGCTTCATTATTGGTGGGGGCAAATCAAATCAGTTCAAGAGGATCAAGCAGGGTGTGTGGCTGAATCAACATTCCCAGTTTTTGAGCTGCCACATCACATCCACTAGCGACCAGCTAGCTAGCTGATATTTGCGTGGTCTGCCGAACAAAGTTGGACACATTATTCAAGTCTGAGAGGCTCAGTACCTTACAAGCTCCCACACAGCTTGAGTTCAGCCACCGAACAAAAAATACACTCCAATCCCCCATTGGAATCAATGATAAAAGCACCAGGTCTTCTCATGGTGCAAAGAGGTGTATAGCTTATTTCAAGATACCAAGACACATTACTCCGTACCTCCAATATTCTCACCATGCATGGTGGTGGCAAAAATTACCGAAGTGGAATGAAACTAGCCCGCGAAAACCTGGAGTTCGTAGCTCCAAGCAACCAACCCTGTTAAAGAGCTCCGCTCCTCTGCGGTATCGGTGGCGGTGACAATACAATGAATTGGGAACACAAGTAAATCCCGTCGACGCCCGCTACTGCCCCCACCAGTCAATTTAAGTATGGCCATTTTGGAGCTATCAAATCGCGAACCAGCGGCAACGACAATAACATCCAAACAACGACCAAAATCGTCCCTGGCGGTGCTTCCCAAATGCTGCCAGCCATCAACGGACACGTGCGACAAACAGTTAAGAACCCGCTTTTGCACATTGATACCTCGAAGTACGGAGTAATGAGTGGGCAGGAGACACAAAAACCTTTCTTGTATGGCCATCAGCGCAAAAAAACACAAATTGAAACTATGATGGAATTCACTCCTTCTCACGGGATCAAGTAAACTAGATCCAATGAAAAGAAACAATAAACCAGCCAATAGCTTACCATCTTGCCTCCATTGGCAAATTATCTCGGGGATAGGAAAAAGGAAAAAAAAAAATTCGCCGTCAAAAACGAACAAATTATCTAGCACACGCCCAGATAATGAGGTGAGATTGGCCAGCCACCAAAATGACTAGACCGGCTTTTTTTAAATCTCTGAGACGATCTGCACCAGCGGAATTGCATGCCAAGTGCTAGGCGATAATGGTGCAATATCATATTTCGATAGAACAGAACAAAACCTGTGAAAGCAGCGTCCTGCATGACATGAAAATTGCCAGTTGAAAGCAGATTCCAGTGAAGATAGAAGAATATGGGGAACAGAGTGCTCAATTCTGAAAATAATAACCCGGCCGCCACCACGGCTGTGTTAAACAGCGGAGGCAATTGGATTCCTAGCGCGAGAGATTCCGGATGTTTGTTGGATCGGCCCGAAATTGGCGCAGCTTGGCCGCGATGCCAAGAAACTCCACCTTCCTCCCACAGCCCGGAATGTTGGCGGGCGAGACGAAAAGCCAAGGCCTAAAATTTTTAAAACAGTCATTAAGAACACACGGCTTTACGCGAGAGGCAGTGGCATTGGTCTGTATCTCTGAGGTACTGCAACGCACAGATTTTTTCAACAGCCGCACTGCTCAGGTCTCACCAAGCTGGAAACGGGAGGTAAAAGAAGGTTCAGCTTAACTTAAATTCCGCAACCAAACGGAGGATTGAATCAAAATCATGTTTGGCGTTACTCTTCTGCGGCCTATAGGAGCGACGCGAACAAACCAGCTGTGCGTCTACGTCAGCCACCACCTGAAACAAACGTACGCAGTACTCCGTATGCTTCAACAGGTTCAGGTAGTACGGAGTACAGAGGACAAACGCCAGCTTTGAAACGAGGCTATGCTTGATAACAGGACCGCGGTCTTCCATGCCCTAAGTAGTATATAATTAACACGGATTTTGTGGGGAGGCGGGAGGGGGGAGAAAAATGAGAGATGTCACCGATTCCTTCCGATTTTGCACATGGCTTCCAGGGTCTGATGTTATTGCTGATATTTTTCTGGAAATCAATCTAGAACCAGTCATCAAAAACCACTTGTTGGGTGGAGCCAGTTTGACAGATCGGCTTACGCATGCCCCGATCGACATTGTCATGTGCCACAACACAAGCACGCGACATTCACTGATGGCCATTCGGTGTCAATATGTGAACAAAGAACTCAACAGTGGGCCCCGGAAGAGCCTTTGAGAGACTACCGAGCACACAATGGTGGTGGTTGTCCAAGTTGGCCAAAAATGTTCTTCTCTGAGGGTATCAGCGTAACAGGTGGAAAATATACTAGATAGTAGCTATCACAAGGCTTGCCCGTTATGAAAAGGGAACGAGGATAAAACATATACATCCATGCAGCTGCAGCCCGGTGGGCATATATTCAATATTCCCCCATAAAGCAGCTACTGGCAAAATCACGAACCTCCGCAGTCCAGACATTTGGAGGAATGAATACAAAGATCACAAAACTGGACAGGAAGAATATCAGCCGGGTGCTGAGTATGACACCGGACCAATAAAACAGCGCGTCTAATCGCTATCGCTGCTGCTACTGCTCGAAGAGCTCGAGCTCCCGCCCTTCTTCTTCTTATACTTCTTGTCCTTCTTCTTCTTCCCATGCTTATCCTTCTTCTTATGTCTATGCGATTGTGAGAATTTTTTATATTTTTAAAGAGTGCCAAACTTCGCAGAAGCACAAATAAATCAAGAGGATGCATGAGGAGGGAGAAAAAAAAAAAGAAAAAGCTTACTTCTTAACCGCATGCGACGCAGCATTTGCACCGACGGCACCGACCACAGCACCGCCAAGTGTCCCCAGCATTCCACCCTGAAGCTTATGGCCGACAAATCCGCCAGCAGCACCGCCTATGAGGGTTGAACCCAGCCCTTTCTCCCCGTCTGCTGGTCCACCCGGCCCGCCGGGTGCGCCGGGTGCGCCATATGCTGGCGGTGGCTCGTTTCCATAATAGCCTGAATTCTCTCCGCCGGGAGGTTGAGGGGGGTATGCACCATAGGCTTGGCCACGAGTATCAAACCCCTGCCCGGGTGGGACGGGAGATGGAGAGGCATATTGGGGTGCCTTTAAGTTTAAGATTAGTAGTACTGTTAGAAAATGCTTTTTTTGTTCAAATAGCAAGTTTTGATCTTCTATCTTCTTTGTTGCTATTTGTCTCTCAAATATATACTAGTCAAGGTCTTACATTTTGTTGCTGAGGAGGATAATATCCTTGCTGCGGTGGGGGCTGCTGCCCGTACGGCGCCTGGGCGTACTGGTCTGCTGGAGGGTAGCCAGAGGGCGGATAGCCTTGAGGGGGTCCACCGCTTTGAGGCGGATAACCTCCCTGTGGCGGTGGTTGTCCGTAGTATGGCTGTCCGCCTTGAGGAGGTGGAGGGCCTCCTCCGGTGGGGTAGTAGTTCGACATGAGTTCAAGTTGGGAACTGCCTTATCTCGTTGACAAAGGGACAGAATGAGAGAGTAACTATGACGAGCAATTTCAGCAGATCAAGGTTGTCAGATATGCACCTGTGTTGCTGGGGCCAGTAGATGTTGTGGCGGTGAATGGGCGTTGTCGATGTGATGCTCACTGCCGCCTGATAGTGATATAATACAGCGATAACCGCTGGTGGGTTCAGGAACTGCAAACTGCGCCAGATGGGCGGGGTCAAACTCCTGATGGCTGCTGCGCTAACAAAGGCTAAAATTAACATTCGAGACGCTGAAACAGCTGCGAAGCGGGTCAGGGGCATGTGACCTGTGATGGTCCTAACCTTCACTCATATCCAACCAAGTAGATCCTTGTTGGGTGATTGAACTCTGGTGAGAGGCATTACGGAGTATTTTATTAACGTAGATATTCAGGCAGCGAATAACAAACAATCCAATAATGAACAGTGACGACGAAACAGAGCCAGAAAAAGCGTTCACACACCCATAGTACAAAAATAATAGCCTAGCAGAAGAGGAACCCTGATAAAACGTAAAAGGGAAACTATACAGCGATACAGAAAGAAACATGTTAACCCTTAAGAAGAAGATTAGAAAGGTAGAAAGCTAATAAAAAAAACATAGGAGGAAAGACCCCAACCAAACGTGCCGGCTAAATAAAATTGTTTTCCAAGTCATAGCATTCGTTACCAGTCCTGACCGCGATCCCTCATGAGGATCTCGATCGCAACATCCTCCGGTAGAGGGTGCTCGTTTAAATCCTTAATACACTCTGTCAGGCCCTCTGCTGCTTCGTCCACCTGTTCCTCGGACCATCCCGTGCAAGCCATGACCATCCGTCGATAATTCTCGCCTAGGACTACATTTTTCGATTTCAGACTCTCCACTTCCTTGCATATTTCATGGTTATGATCGCGGTAGCATCCAAGCCGGGATGTCAGGATTTCACTAGGGGGCAGTGATTCGAGGAAGGCAGCTTGCTGCTCTGAAAACCTCGCGGACATGTCACAATTATCTGGGAAAAGTTTCCTAAACTGAGCCATGTCCAGTCCGAGAGCATCGTCGGCGTCGCCAATACTTAAAGTTTCCGAATTGATATGATCCCCCCGAATTGCCTTCAGTAGTGCAACTAGTTCTTCCGAAGAGCGCTCGAGATTCTTTATTTGCCTATCAAGTTCGATACGGTCTCTGGCTCTTCGCTTCATATCATCTAATTGCTTCTGTTCAATCTGCCTTGCTTTGGCGCTTTCGCGGATTTTATTGTGCCAATGGTCGAATTCTTCTTGCTTCTTCCCCAAACCCGACGAAAGTTCATTATCCACAGCACTAAATGATTGTTCAACGAGTGACGTGACCTGAGAAATGGTGACTGCTTATCTGTTAGTAAAGAAAGAAGAAATATATATATATATATTATTTCGAAATTGTTTACTAGTCGGCTTTCTAAGACGCGAAGAGAGTTACTGGACTGTTCGTACTACCCTTCCTGTCCTGTAAAGAAAGAAGAAATAT
>LGUA01000306.1:0-21081 GCA_001660665.1 Emergomyces africanus
TATATATATATATACTGATATGAGAAGGGATATCCTTTTCAAACCTGGAAGCTATACCAAAATAACCGGGTTAGTTGACTAGGTGTTCTAGGTGAATAGGAATGGCGAAGGCTTATTCGCAAAGGTGTACTTTTAGGTGACACCTGGTGTAGGAGCTATGATCATTTCGCGGGCAGGAATGAAGGTATCAAAGCACGGAGTTACCAAGGAACAATCAAATCTATCGTACCAAAATGAGCAGATTGAATTTAGCAAAAACAAGTACAGGAAGCTCAGAACGCCATTAAAAGGACAGAATGTGAAAGGGATATATATAGAGAGGAACATATCAAAGCTTAAAACCTCCGCACCAACATACGGAGGTCACCAACCCGCAATGCAGATATTGAACAAGCAAAGCCAACGTTATCGAAACAAGTGCAAACACAAATCAATCCCTTCATTACTTCATCCCCTCGAAGCGATCTCCCTCTCCAAACTTTTTTCCACATCTGCCATGAGGCTTTTGAGCTCCCTGGCACCTTCATTCGAGGTCCCCTCAGCATCCAACCCCTTTGAAATCCACTCCTTTGCCTCCTGCCACCTCCCCATTTCAATCAAGCATTTGCCCCCTCTCCACCACGACTTCGCATTATTCATGGGAGCAATTTCAACGCTTGACTTCGCATCGACATATCCTTCCGCCCACTGTTGCTGAGCCATATATGCCTGAGCCCGATTCGTAAAGAGCGGCGGCAGCTCCTCGCGCACGAGTCCCGTGAATTCCCAGGTTGGCCTGCCCAGCGCCATGTCGATGGCATATGTGTAGAGCCTGATGGCTTCGGCGAAGGAGGATTTGCGAAAGGCGGTGTTGGCGCTCTCGCGAAGCTTGGCGATTTGGGCACTGCGTTTGGGGTTCACTGGTTTTGGGGGTGGGGGTATATTGGGGCTATCGAGGCTGAGGAGAGCGCGGTGGAGCTGGTTGAGGGATTCGAGTTCCTTTTCGAGGGCAGGAGAGTTGCAGGTGGGCGCAGATATAGCTTTTGAGGTTGGGTCGAGGTGAAGGGGGTATTGAGTGAACGTATCGGCACCGGGAGATGCCATGGTTTCTGCTGGTAAAGCGACTGGGCCGTTCGATTGTGTCTTTCCTTCCAGGATTTGCGGAGTATACTGTTAAATGGAAATAGTTCTATGTATTGGGGTCAGCTTGGTTGGAAAAGAAGGCGCTGTTGGGAGAGCTAGAGATTTTGAGCAGCTTGTTCTGATGGTATACAAAGATGATCACAGGCCACTGACCTTGTTTTTATTACTTCTGGAGTATAATGGGCATTTGAGTTGGTCGAATTTCCAAAGTTCTAATGTAGCAGCAGCGTTAGCCCTAATATCTTGGATTCGACCAGCTGGCCCCAGTATTCTCACGTGATTTAAGCGGGCGCCTGTAGGTATTAAGGTTAATAATACATAGGACCCACCCGAGCGGATACTCCGTACTGGCTCAAGATAATAACTTGAATGCATCGTCGTATGATTGATCCTGTTATATTCTCATACATTTTTCTCGGACCTAGGCTAAATAACCTTCCTTTAACTTCATTTCGAGAAGGTTGCCTGAAACATTGAACGCGGGTTGCCTTGAGCAAACCACTCCAAGTCATTTGAATGTCAATTGAAACTTGACGGAGCCAGCCTGGTTACTACTCTAGATGAACTGATGCTCAAGAATCAATGGCTTCGCATGTTTGCTTTACAATAAGCTCTGAATGTCACTTGAGCTGAGCTGAGCTTCGTTCATTTCGGGTTACCGCCCTAAAGTTCAAGTGGATGCAAAGGGCTGACAGACCAGCTGTCCTTAAATGTTCGCTATATGATGTAGTATGGTTTGATAATTTTAATAATTACTGACAGAGTTTGGTCGTGAGTCCTTTTTTTAGGCGCTCCCTATGGGTGACGGCACGGTTTCTCAGACAAAGATTTCGTGCACCTGCTGACGCTGTTAAAATGACCCGGAGAATTGACACGATGTCCATTCAATACTTTTTGCGCTGGTACAGAGCAAGTAAAAATATATTGATAATTTTTGCGGCGCGAGAATGGCTAATTGTTGGTACATTTTGAAAGCCCAATTAATCAGTCAAAGCGGGCCTTTGTTGCTGTTCTTATTGATACCTGAAAAAGTTAATGAGCGACTCTACCAGCGAATTCCCACAGGCTTCCAAGAGCACTGGAATTCGCAGCCAAATGTGTGATTATGGCCGTTGAGTTAACCTCAAAATTGCTCCGATTTTCCCATATGAGGCCCCCTACTATCTTGGGCGTTATTACGGAGAATATTCAGAACCTGATGTTTGTTCTAGAAGCTCTTTGTCGCAGCTCAAGCTCGCTGACTCCGTGCCTGGCCGCACCGCCACGTTATGTTCACCTGCTGGGAGCTTAATATTTTTTTCCCTTTGTTGCAGGAGTTGCATGTTTATGCCCGGTCCATATGTTTGCCGTATGTGTTCCATAGAGTGACCCTCAACGGGATGCATGTGGACATTGCAAGATTAAGAGAGAAAAAATACACACTCACACATATATATTAAATATGTCCCCAAGCTTTTGTTGTTATTCTTTCCATTTCCTGAATTGTTGATGCATCCGATTCAGGTAGTCCAGGCTTTTCCGTCTCCCAAATACCCCGAGCTCCATTTTGTACTAGGTTTGCCAAACACAAACTATGCGTTTGAGGACTTTCAACGTCGCAGTTGCGTGGCTATCTACTCTTGTCAACTCCGGCCTTATTGAAAAACGCAGCGGATTCACAATTCAGCAAATTTCAAAATGGCGGCCAACATCACGTTCCCCCATGGGAGATTATGCGATAGCCGTTCTGAAGTCAAATCGTGCCAATGCGACAAATGGATTGGATATCATCAACGATCTCTTAGATATCATTAAATACGAGACAGTAATAAATAGAACGGTCACAGCTATTCCGGAGCCCTACGATATAGAATATCTCAGTCCTGTGAATGTTGCAGGAAAAACCATGAACTTGGCGCTTGATACTGGGTCTGCAGATCTGTAAGTGCCTGTAGTAGATACCTGACAAGCAAAAACAGATCTGATCTTATGCTATAGCTGGGTATTCTCATCACAGCAACCTCTGGCAGAAAGGGCCTCACACGATTATTATACTCCTTCGCCTGGCACGTTGCCCTTGAGTGGATTTTCTTGGGAGGTATATTATGGGGATGGCTCAGTCGCGAAAGGCAATGTCTATATTGATACAATTTCCATCGGCGATGTGGTGTCGCCCTTACAATCCATCCAGGCCTGCCAGAAGGTCAGTGAGACGTTTATTTTTGATTCCAATGTTGACGGTATACTTGGACTTGCCTTCCCTTCCGTTAATAATGGTATGTATTTAACTTGACCTTACTTACTCGACTATCTACCTTTCCTCACGATTTGTGCATTTTGAAACTTACTTATATATTACCAGTTCGCCCAGAAAAACAACTCGGGTTTTTCGATAATGTTAAGGACACCCTTCCCGAACCCCTCTTTGCCGTTTGCCTCAAGAAGAACCAGCCCGGAACTTTCGACTTTGGCTTTATCGATGAGAACAAATATGATGGCGATATCACCTATACTCCTGTCCTGAAAGGTGGCTTTTGGTCCATCACCGCAACGGGATATGCTGTTGGGAATTCCACTAGCAATAACACCCCTATCAAAGGCTTTCTTGGTAATGATGATTTATGATTGAACCCCTACTTCCAACCCATAATTTACAGAGCCTGGCGTGCATCTAGATACGTTACATTACATTAACATCTCTTCCTGCACTTTCCAGACACTGGCACTACTATGGTCCTCCTCCCCGAACCCGTTGTAATCGATTACTATTCAAAAATACCCGGTTCAACAACAACAGCTGGCCATCCAAATGACGTTCTCAACGGTTGGATATTCCCTTGCAACACCACTATCCCGCCATTTTCTCTCATCGTTGAAAATGATTATCTTGCCACCATCCCTCCCGAACATATCATCCTACAACCTTACTTTGGCTGTGGTGATTCGCTGATGTGTTTTGGCAGCATACAGGCAGCGATACATGAAGTTGTTTTCGGCGATGTATTGTTTAAGAGCCAGTACGTGGTTTTCGATACCGTGGGGCCGAGGGTAGGATTTGCGAGGCAGCAGCCGCAGAAGTAAATAGAATGAGGCTGTAGCAGGAAAGAGATAATGAGTTTGGGGCTGAGCGTAAAATTATTTAGATATGGGCCTATTTTGGATTACTTCTCCATTCTTCTTGTTATGTCCGCTTTGTTAATATGACAAGATCTTTCATTTTTATTGTCCGTGAAAAAAGGGGTGTGAATCATCACGAGATGATAAGGTACCGGATACTGTTATAGATATGAAGAATGTCCATATCAAAAAAAAAAGAAAAAAAAAAAAAAAACAATGGAAACATTCTTCCAGAATAACCACCCTAATTTTGAAAACAAACTAGGCATAAGGAAAAGGAGGTGGACGGACACCTAAGAAGGAAACACTGAAGAGTGAAAACCCACTTTGAACATGCAATACTCCGCATAAGCTTGTCCTTTTCTCTTCACACAAGCCGACTCATCCCATCTCCCTTCTTCGCTGCACCCATTCCTACGTCACAACTTGCGCCCGGTGTCCCCGCAGCAACCTGGCTCGGTGACTTCGCTAAGCTCGGCTTAACATCTAACACGGGATTGCGATCGAAGAAATTGCGCGGCCGTAGCAACAGTGACATGGGCTCCGCAGGCATAATAGGGAAATCCTCTGGTGACGGGAAATGCGTGATTCCGAACGTGTGCCAGAGGACTACGTCTGTGTTTTCGATGCTGGCATCAGAGGACGAAACGCAAGCTTCGGTGATCCAGGATGGGAGGCCAGGGGAAGGGGAGGGAGTGCCAGATGTTTGTGGCACATGGCGGCCGGCAGGGTAGAGTTGGTCATCTGCGTCTGTGAGTGGAAAGGGTAGGTTAGTGACCAGTGATCAGTTATTGTATGTGCTTATTAGTTGATAAATGTGGGAATTTGAAAAGGAGGGAAGTAGAGAAAGAATAATACATTTGGTAACATGGATAGCATGTCTGGCGAATCCGGCCCGGTTCCATACTGGCCCGCCTTCTCTGGGAAGAAGGGAAGGTACCTCCCGGCTTACTAGCTTGTAGCTAACAGGTTTTTTGCTGTGCGGGTTTAATTTGTTGGTGTTCGCAATATCCCATGTCCGGCTAGTTGTTCCATCATAGTTAGCCATGGCCTGTAGTGGAGTGGTGTATTTGGTTTTCTTTGCATAGAATGCGTTTCCATGCCTGTTTTCGGCACTGCCAACTTCACCAGGACCACGGGCCGCGTCGACTTGGAAGACGGTGTTGTTTGGGCCGTCAACGTTGGCATCAACCCGTAGGCAGAAGAGATGTTGGTGGTTATGGGCATTGACACCCGGGTACACCTCAGTACCCCAACCGAGCGTATCTTCACCTGGGTTCATGGCGTACGTGTTTAGGATGCCTGTGAGTTTGATGTCGAGCTGGACGGTGCCGTCTTGGTGGAAGATCCAGTACACACAGTATTCATAGTTGGCGGCAGTGAATATGTGGGAGACGATGAGCTTGACGCCGCGGGTCACAATGACAGACTCATCTCGGAAATCTGTGTGTTTGAATAGGATACCAGCATCTTCCTCATGGATGCAAATAGCATTCTTGATAGTAGTGCTGGCACCGGCGGCGTTGACGAAATCTGCATCCATATAGTGGATGACGCCTTTGCAGTCACAACCAAGGGATAGGCTGTTGGTCATATATCCGCCACCATATTCGCCTAGGTCGAAAGCATGTTTCCTTTGATGGGGATGCTCAGGGTTGCCGTAAGGAACTACCATCTCTGCCAGTGAGAGGCGGTAAAAAATCGGTCTTATAGTTCCCTTGTCGTTGAATGTGATGTTGTTTAGTACAATGCCCTCACGATAGTTGAAGCCAACATGTATATTCCAATTTTGCCAGTCAATGACCCGGCCATTTACTTTGAAGGAGACCCCTTCTGGCTGGGTAATGTGGATGGGTTTCACGTTGTTACGGTAGCCACCTTGCTTTTCAATGGATTGGACGTCGTAGTTATTAGGCGGAGCTTTGCTGATAAGTCTCCGCACTCGAGGAATGTCGATGTGGATAAACTCTTTGGTTTCGGGGCTATAAATAGGACAGAAGTCCAACGGATATGCATACTGACAGTCATCCACGTTGGGGCGATAGTACATCAGAGATTGCTGAAGACGGATATTGCTGCCAAACCTCTCATCATATCCGACAGTCCATGCTAAGTCCAGTTAATTTTTAACTCTTTGAGGCAATATTTCAACCTCACTAGTGAATTTGCTAATTTTTCACTCCTCACTGGAAAAGTAGAAATAAGCAGCCCTGGGGAAACGGAATACATACGATCACAGTAAACCTTATGCATGTCCTCGGGTGGAATCCCAATAATCCCACACTGCTCAATAATTCTTGGATCCTTCCTCGCCAACGCTTCCACTGCATTCAAATCCTCCATTGTGATCAACGGCTGGACACCCTCCACATGTTTCCATTGAAGAAGCTTCTGATCCGTCAAGTCAACTACCCCATCGTACACTTTTCCGCCAGGAGCGATGGCAACAACATCTGCTGCACGGTGCGGACGAGGAGCGGTTTTTTGATCAGATAGCCAAGCCATCATGTCCGCCTTTCGCGGCTCCCACAGAGTGACCGCGTTAAATTTAAGTGAGCCATTGTGTTCTGCACGGATTATGGTGACAGCTGTATCGATCTCCAACGTGGACAGGGGGTCAAATGGGTGCGGAGGAGGGGAGGAAGAATGAACCTGGTGGGCCAGCTGTTTCAAACGGTCAAGGACCATTGTCATGAAATAACTAAAGTGACATTTATTGTAGAGAAGAAGTAAAAGGGGAGGCAAGGGGGGGTTAAAGTGTATCAACAGGTTGAGAGATATAGCTAGGGTATTCCTGGCTGAGGGGTAGATACAAGCTTATATATCGTCGACCATTGAGGGGAAATCTGGGCTGATCGACGGCTCGCCCCATACTGGAAGCTCTTAAGAGTATTATATCATACTGAACCCCTCATGATAAGAGAGCTCCGCATGGCACGGAGCTTGACCAACTTCTGTTGGTGTAGCCCAGAGTGTCAATAAATAATTTTCCCGAATAAGCAAATATCAGGTAGGACACTCCCCATGCTAGGAGCTACACGCTCCTCGTTACCTACAAAATCAATCGTAAAAGCCAATACAATTCAACGTACAGTGCTTCACCTTTCCTATCGCTGATAAGAGGGTGAGTTGATGTTGATAAAGACCCGTGGATGCGGGATATTTTGTCCTCTTTGGGCTTAGCCTAAGTCGTTCTCTTTGGGAATCCTTATCCCAATCCGAGCCTGCTTATATAAGGCATAATCTGGATGGCTGAACTATCCCAAATACCCAGGGGGCTGGAACTGTTTAAACGGGCACCTAAGGGTTCGGTTTGCTTTGAAGGGACAACCGATATTGGCGAAAAGAAAGAATCAATCATGGGGTTAGAGTGGAGGCAGGGTTGGCCCGGATGTAATAATGTCAGGTGTTGTAAACCCATACCAAAAACCTCCATCCATGCTGCTGTTGTGGATATCAGAAGGGTGAACCTGTACTCCGTAGTTGGAATCGGGCTTTGAATATTGGGGCCAAAAAGATAACGTCATAAGATAACCGGAGCGGTAAGAGGTGATCAATTCGCATGGTCAAAGGGAGTAATAATAAAAGAATAAATCGCAATGACTGAATTGTGAATCCCAAGTAAAAAGCTAAAAAGGAGATAGCTATAACACCAGACACACTATACACAATCAAATATCGAATGACTAATTAAGAGCAGGAGTAAAAACAAGGCCAATGGTGTAGAAGATGCGATAACCACATACCATTCTAAGGCAAAAGAAAGCGAACACCCAGTCCCCTATACCGTCCAAACCGTAAAAGAGTTACCCCAAATTATTTTCAGCCTCCCGTAGAATATACCGAAAAAAAAAAAGTTTTCTCGTAGTATTGATCACGGCTTTCCAAACTGGAACGTACCGAACACCCCTCCACCACCTCCTGGCGTTAATGGGCCAACGGCAACATGTTGCGTTTGAGCTGCAGGTGTTTGCGCGTTTGTTAGTCCCGCGTGACCTGTATTTGGAGTACTTGGAGTACCGGCATTGGAGTAGATGGTTGCTCCGTTGAGATTGGGCGTTTGCTGGGCCTGGCTGGCACTATGGAAAGTCGTGGCGGTTATCTGTCCGTTTAAACCCCATATTTGGCCCGAGTATTTGTCTTGGTCAATAGAACCATTGAATACCAGCTGGCGCATTTTCCAGAAGATTTCGCCTGTCACTAGGGAGTCTGACCCAGCTTGATGGGCAATACCAACGCGTTTCACACCTAGCTCGTCTGCAATATCTTGCAGGCCAGACTTCTGGCCGAGATTTGCAATGATCTGTGCTGCACTTTGGGTGAGTGGAGTTCCGTTGACGGTTTGGCTGCGGCCGGCATGCTTCATGAGGTATTTAATGTCGTAAACAGATGGGAAGAAGATGGTGATGAGCTTGTGGAATTCTTCCTCGCCATCAGGTAAAGGCTTGCACAGCATAATCTTCATCAAATACCCAAAATCGTAGCCGGAATGAAATGAAATCCAATGTACGTCGTCCACAAGAACTAAGCCGGAGGTCATGAGAAGTGCACCAAAATCATGTGGATCGATGCCGTTCTTCTCATGCATGGCGAAATCGATTCCAGCCTTCGCTAGCATGCTTGTGGACTCCTGCGCATACATATCGCCTTCCAAGGAGAAGCGGAAGTTGAATTGCCAAGTACATGGCGCTGGTACGAGGTTCGCACCGTACTGGGCATTAGCGTCTTGTGGAGTCGCGGGAGGAACTTCACCATCTTCTGAAAATAGCGTTATTCCCAACTGTATCATCTTCAAAAGGTCGACATTACATCGTAATGTTTGATAATGATAGTCTGCTTTTGTAGTGAAACTACCCATCGGCCGCGCGACAATGCCAGGGAATTCGGTGTCCTAAGTTAAAACAAGTTCAGTTAGCTCTACTGAAATCGTGGAGGGATATGATGAAATGTCGTCATGATTTCTAGCAAAAGAAACAACTGACCATGCTAATGTAAGGATATTTATCCACCAACGTCCTTAGGGCCTGCATCTCCTGTGCCAAGTTGTGTTTCCAAACGTCTCGTATCCTTGAGTTTGCAGCAGCACTTTTTCCATCGACAGATAGCCTGTTGTCATGACCCAGGTGTGCTTGTTGTTGCTGTTGTTGTTGTTGCTGCTGCTGTTGCTGCATTTGCGCTCCCCTCACAAACCCCATCTGCGCCGCATGGCTTGCTAGACCTGTTCCACCTCCATCAGGGATACCGGCGGTGGAAGGGCCCGCGGGGAACCCCACCACGCCCATCCCATTAGCTCCGGGTATGGCGAATGGGTTTATGTTTGAACTCGCACTCGCAGGGCCAAAGCCAGGATGGCTACCTAGGGAAGGGGGAGGAAGGCCTGTATTCTGAGTCTGTGCATGAGTTGGGTGGTGCTGTTGTGAATGTTGTTGCTGTTGGAGGTGGTTCTGCTGGAGATGAGGGAAAGGGCCAGCAAGGCCCGAGGGCGCGTATCTACCGACGGGCGGCGGCATAGCGTATCCTGAGATGTGTACCAATGACGGGACGAGTTGAGATGAAATAAAGCATGAAGATGCCTAACTGGGCCGGTTTTCCACAGGGGTTGATGGCCGGAGTTGGGCGCTGCTTGTCCCACTTAGTCCCAACTATTAGAGGAGGTGTGGGATTGCAGAGCGCGGCCAAATTGTCGACGAGGATGCCGTAGAGTGTATCTGAGAGTGGCGGAGGATTAACAAGATATCAGATAGAGAAACAAGCTTAGCTAAAGTTTTTTTGTTTTTTTTTTTGCGTTCGATACCGTTCGACATATGTTTGACCGTGTGCGTTGTTAAATCCTCCGTCTGTCTTTGTTCCTGGCCGCAGTTCGATGCAACGAGCGCCAAGACTTTCAAAACCAGCTCTGGGCGGCTGTTTGTCGCGAGTCTAACCACATACGGCTAGCTCTGCGGCTCCTTCGCATCATCAACTTTAACGTCCAGCCAAAAGAAGTTGGGAAGTTACGAACAACTGCTGCTCGTGAACTCGCCGCGAAGGAGGCATTGGACCAATTGAAAAGCATATCTTGCTTACTGCTGGGCTTGATTGTTCTTCCTCTTTTTCTATACCTTTTCCGAAACCCTCTCACAACTTGCCGAAACCCCATCTTAAACCATGGCTCCCGTAAACCCCACCGGCTTCGACATGAAGGCCTTCAAAGCCGCTGCGCACCCCCGATCTTCTTGGGCCAAGAAGGATCCTTGGGCACGATAGTAAGTTTCCAGTTTAACTCCAAATACCGATCGACATTGGGGCTTCTATTTTAGAACCAATACCAAATGAAGGCCGTTGCAGAACTACCAAACTACCCAGAAGCTAACTTCCCCCCCCCCCCCTAATTCCATAGTGAGGCATGGCGATACACAGGCCCGTTTTCACGATGGAACCGATTTAAAACTGGATTTCCTGGACTGGGAATAGCCACCGTCGCGTTTGCTGTGTACTGCGGCTACGAATGGGCGTTTCTTACACCTCAGACCCACGAGGAAGGACATCACTAGAGCCATCCATGCCACTTTGCTACTTTCGAATCTATGCGACTTGCGCGATCGGATTTAAGCTGAAGCGTTCAGTGACCGGAAGCATTGTTACTACTACGGTATCCGAGCGGGGGTTGTCCATAGCGAGTGCCCCCCGCATACTTCCTCAGCAGATGGATGCATTCGCAAGTTAGGTTGTTTATTAAACAATGGCGGGATTGTATCGTTCGCGGAACCCGAAAACTCTGAGATTCCGCAGAGGAAACAATATGCTTCACATGTACATACACACCTAAAAACATTTGGGAAGCGGCGTTACTTGTTTATTTCGTATGAATCTACTTTTCTTTCCTTACTTGTTTTATCAGCTTACTTTTATTGGTTCCTACAAAAGCAAAGGGAAGTTTGAAAGATTTTCTCTATGGGAAGTGTCAATTTTCCTATTAGTGAATTGTTGTTTTTATAAGAATTTTGGCTGCTCGTCAGGCATCAGTAGCACCGTCTAGATGTACACTATTCACACATTTCAATTGACACTGATTCATTGGAAGGTCAACAAGAATCACGCAGATAGCATAAAGAATATTAATGTGAGTATTTAAAATTTAAAAGAAAGCCTTTTCTTGTGGCCTTTACAATGTCAGATGCTCGATTAGTTTGTCAACTTCAATGAGTAGTTAGGACTACAGTACATACATTTAATAAATCTGAAGAGCAAGTTACAATCCCATCACCCATAAAAGCGATCGTCTTTATTATTCTATGCTCAAGTTCCAGACTAGCAGAGTTTATATACTTCCGGTCCTGCTTCGCAATTACTCATAACTCCTGAACCCCCTACTCTTCAAAAATCAACGCAACCCCATCATCTCCAGCCGTAACAATCCTCTTACCACCCTCGCCACCCTGGACAAACCCTAAGATACCACCTGATTGCTCTCCCTCTCCATTCTCGGTCATCCCTAGATGACCTCTCCATTCTTTCAGCAGACCATACCCTGCAGCAGCAGTGCCTCCTCGCGTATCCCACCGACGGACCACTCCATCCATGCCTACCGACGTAAGAAGCCATGATCTGCTATTGCTCGTAGAAGCGGATGCCGTTTGTTGACCGGGAGATTTCTGGTCTTGGACAAACTCAACTTTTACAACAGCGGTGTCCTCGTGGGCAGAGCGTATATGGCGTCGTACAGCGAAGCGGTGGGCCGTGTCGAAAAGAGCAATGGAGCCATCGACGGAACCGGCAGCAAGGAGCGTCAGTGGCGGAGAGGAAAATGATAATGATTCAATGCCGTCCGTTTGAGCCTGTAGAGATGCAAGGAGAGTACCTGCGCCACCGCCTGCAGCAGGCCCAGCAGCAGCAGCAGCACCCGCTTTCGCTCTCGCTTTCGATTTGTTCACTCCAGACGTATTTGATGGGGCGACTCGTGGAAGCCCAACAACTTTAATATGTCCCTCTGCGCCACCGACTGCAGCAAACGTCCCCGTAGGCGCGATGGCGACGGAATATAAACCTCCCTCGACGGCAAATCGCTGATCTTGAGCCGTTAGGCTCACGACTACCTGTGTTCCAGCAGACGAGGCCACTCCCGCGGCCGCGGCAGCGCCGGAGACATCGTAAACGTAGAAGCATGCATCTTCCGAAACCGTAGCCAGGAGCTTTCCATCGGGAGTCCATGCGCCTGCCGTACATGATTCTGTATGTTGGAAATAGCAACCAACCATAGAGATTGGCTCAGCCTCATCTTGCGCATCAATCCGATATACCATACGCTGCCATTGTTGGCACCAAGCGCGATGAGATTTTTATTCTCCTCCTCCCCACCAGCCTCATTATTCACGGGACACGTAGCTACCCAATTTATCTCTTCCACCTCTTGCACCTCTGCTAGAAAAGCCCACGACAGCCCGGTTTTACCAGGCTTGTATCACGCCATGCGCGTAGCTTCCCGTCTAGCCCCGCAGTCACCACATATTCCCCGCGCGGCTCCGTGAAAGCCACTGCATTTACTGAATCCGTATGCCCGTCCAACTTTGCGATAACTGGTAATGACTCGCGCTCTCCTTTAGTTTGTGGGTTCGACTCGTAGCTCCTA
The DNA here is from genome assembly GCA_001660665.1 of Emergomyces africanus. Lineage (NCBI taxonomy): Eukaryota > Fungi > Ascomycota > Eurotiomycetes > Onygenales > Ajellomycetaceae > Emergomyces > Emergomyces africanus. The sequence continues at coordinate 12,827 of LGUA01000306.1, forward strand.
GGAAGCAGGGGTCTCTCCACGGCAGAATTGAATACGAAGGCGGTATCGTCGCCGGAGCCTGTGACTATTATAGATGTATGGATGGGATGCTGGGCTATACAGAAGATGGAGTCTGTGTGTTGGTCGAAATGGGCTGTAGAGTCATTTTGGAAGGACATCTCTTCTCCGTCATCGCCTTCGTCGGAGAAATCCTCCATTGGTTGGTCATCATCAGCTTGGATTTCTTCAGCGGCGTCGCCGGCGTCAAGGAAGAGGTCGTCTTCATTTTCGTGGACGGGGTCCTCATCGGGATGGGGGAGGTGAGAAGAAGACATTTTGGGATTTCTAAGCCAGCGATAACCATTCCAACTTTTTTTTCTCTTAAATATTTAATTGCTCCAGATTGATATAATAGGCGATCGATGACTTTCTCCTATCTTCTTTGCATAGTGGAATATAATAAAGAGGGCTTTCTATATAGATTTCTTAATTTTTCAATTCCCAAAGCTGCGGGGTTTAAGTACTATACTAGCTAACATAGTATGACCGCATACCCAAAATTACATATCAATAAATAAATTCAATCAAGCCCCGCCATATCAAACCTTCCTCTCCTCTCTATCCCACCTGATTACAATCCTTCTCAATTTAGGCCTTCTTAACTAATCCCAAAATGTCTTCTTCTCACCTCCCCCATCCCGATGAGGACCCCGTCCACGAAAATGAAGACGACCTCTTCCTTGACGCCGGCGACGCCGCTGAAGAAATCCAAGCTGATGATGACCAACCAATGGAGGATTTCTCCGACGAAGGCGATGACGGAGAAGAGATGTCCTTCCAAAATGACTCTACAGCCCATTTCGACCAACACACAGACTCCATCTTCTGTATAGCCCAGCATCCCATCCATACATCTATAATAGTCACAGGCTCCGGCGACGATACCGCCTCGTATTCAATTCTGCCGTGGAGAGACCCCTGCTTCCTAGGAGCTACGAGTCGAACCCACAAACTAAAGGAGAGCGCGAGTCATTACCAGTTATCGCAAAGTTGGACGGGCATACGGATTCAGTAAATGCAGTGGCTTTCACGGAGCCGCGCGGGGAATATGTGGTGACTGCGGGGCTAGACGGGAAGCTACGCGCATGGCGTGATACAAGCCCTGGTAAAACCGGGCTGTCGTGGGCTTTTCTAGCAGAGGTGCAAGAGGTGGAAGAGATAAATTGGGTAGCTACGTGTCCCGTGAATAATGAGGCTGGTGGGGAGGAGGAGAATAAAAATCTCATCGCGCTTGGTGCCAACAATGGCAGCGTATGGGTATATCGGATTGATGCGCAAGATGAGGCTGAGCCAATCTCTATGGTTGGTTGCTATTTCCAACATACAGAATCATGTACGGCAGGCGCATGGACTCCCGATGGAAAGCTCCTGGCTACGGTTTCGGAAGATGCATGCTTCTACGTTTACGATGTCTTCCGCGCTGCCGCGGCCGCGGGAGTGGCCTCGTCTGCTGGAACACAGGTAGTCGTGAGCCTAACGGCTCAAGATCAGCGATTTGCCGTCGAGGGAGGTTTATATTCCGTCGCCATCGCGCCTACGGGGACGTTTGCTGCAGTCGGTGGCGCAGAGGGACATATTAAAGTTGTTGGGCTTCCACGAGTCGCCCCATCAAATACGTCTGGAGTGAACAAATCGAAAGCGAGAGCGAAAGCGGGTGCTGCTGCTGCTGCTGGGCCTGCTGCAGGCGGTGGCGCAGGTACTCTCCTTGCATCTCTACAGGCTCAAACGGACGGCATTGAATCATTATCATTTTCCTCTCCGCCACTGACGCTCCTTGCTGCCGGTTCCGTCGATGGCTCCATTGCTCTTTTCGACACGGCCCACCGCTTCGCTGTACGACGCCATATACGCTCTGCCCACGAGGACACCGCTGTTGTAAAAGTTGAGTTTGTCCAAGACCAGAAATCTCCCGGTCAACAAACGGCATCCGCTTCTACGAGCAATAGCAGATCATGGCTTCTTACGTCGGTAGGCATGGATGGAGTGGTCCGTCGGTGGGATACGCGAGGAGGCACTGCTGCTGCAGGGTATGGTCTGCTGAAAGAATGGAGAGGTCATCTAGGGATGACCGAGAATGGAGAGGGAGAGCAATCAGGTGGTATCTTAGGGTTTGTCCAGGGTGGCGAGGGTGGTAAGAGGATTGTTACGGCTGGAGATGATGGGGTTGCGTTGATTTTTGAAGAGTAGGGGGTTCAGGAGTTATGAGTAATTGCGAAGCAGGACCGGAAGTATATAAACTCTGCTAGTCTGGAACTTGAGCATAGAATAATAAAGACGATCGCTTTTATGGGTGATGGGATTGTAACTTGCTCTTCAGATTTATTAAATGTATGTACTGTAGTCCTAACTACTCATTGAAGTTGACAAACTAATCGAGCATCTGACATTGTAAAGGCCACAAGAAAAGGCTTTCTTTTAAATTTTAAATACTCACATTAATATTCTTTATGCTATCTGCGTGATTCTTGTTGACCTTCCAATGAATCAGTGTCAATTGAAATGTGTGAATAGTGTACATCTAGACGGTGCTACTGATGCCTGACGAGCAGCCAAAATTCTTATAAAAACAACAATTCACTAATAGGAAAATTGACACTTCCCATAGAGAAAATCTTTCAAACTTCCCTTTGCTTTTGTAGGAACCAATAAAAGTAAGCTGATAAAACAAGTAAGGAAAGAAAAGTAGATTCATACGAAATAAACAAGTAACGCCGCTTCCCAAATGTTTTTAGGTGTGTATGTACATGTGAAGCATATTGTTTCCTCTGCGGAATCTCAGAGTTTTCGGGTTCCGCGAACGATACAATCCCGCCATTGTTTAATAAACAACCTAACTTGCGAATGCATCCATCTGCTGAGGAAGTATGCGGGGGGGCACTCGCTATGGACAACCCCCGCTCGGATACCGTAGTAGTAACAATGCTTCCGGTCACTGAACGCTTCAGCTTAAATCCGATCGCGCAAGTCGCATAGATTCGAAAGTAGCAAAGTGGCATGGATGGCTCTAGTGATGTCCTTCCTCGTGGGTCTGAGGTGTAAGAAACGCCCATTCGTAGCCGCAGTACACAGCAAACGCGACGGTGGCTATTCCCAGTCCAGGAAATCCAGTTTTAAATCGGTTCCATCGTGAAAACGGGCCTGTGTATCGCCATGCCTCACTATGGAATTAGGGGGGGGGGGGGAAGGTTAGCTTCTGGGTAGTTTGGTAGTTCTGCAACGGCCTTCATTTGGTATTGGTTCTAAAATAGAAGCCCCAATGTCGATCGGTATTTGGAGTTAAACTGGAAACTTACTATCGTGCCCAAGGATCCTTCTTGGCCCAAGAAGATCGGGGGTGCGCAGCGGCTTTGAAGGCCTTCATGTCGAAGCCGGTGGGGTTTACGGGAGCCATGGTTTAAGATGGGGTTTCGGCAAGTTGTGAGAGGGTTTCGGAAAAGGTATAGAAAAAGAGGAAGAACAATCAAGCCCAGCAGTAAGCAAGATATGCTTTTCAATTGGTCCAATGCCTCCTTCGCGGCGAGTTCACGAGCAGCAGTTGTTCGTAACTTCCCAACTTCTTTTGGCTGGACGTTAAAGTTGATGATGCGAAGGAGCCGCAGAGCTAGCCGTATGTGGTTAGACTCGCGACAAACAGCCGCCCAGAGCTGGTTTTGAAAGTCTTGGCGCTCGTTGCATCGAACTGCGGCCAGGAACAAAGACAGACGGAGGATTTAACAACGCACACGGTCAAACATATGTCGAACGGTATCGAACGCAAAAAAAAAAACAAAAAAACTTTAGCTAAGCTTGTTTCTCTATCTGATATCTTGTTAATCCTCCGCCACTCTCAGATACACTCTACGGCATCCTCGTCGACAATTTGGCCGCGCTCTGCAATCCCACACCTCCTCTAATAGTTGGGACTAAGTGGGACAAGCAGCGCCCAACTCCGGCCATCAACCCCTGTGGAAAACCGGCCCAGTTAGGCATCTTCATGCTTTATTTCATCTCAACTCGTCCCGTCATTGGTACACATCTCAGGATACGCTATGCCGCCGCCCGTCGGTAGATACGCGCCCTCGGGCCTTGCTGGCCCTTTCCCTCATCTCCAGCAGAACCACCTCCAACAGCAACAACATTCACAACAGCACCACCCAACTCATGCACAGACTCAGAATACAGGCCTTCCTCCCCCTTCCCTAGGTAGCCATCCTGGCTTTGGCCCTGCGAGTGCGAGTTCAAACATAAACCCATTCGCCATACCCGGAGCTAATGGGATGGGCGTGGTGGGGTTCCCCGCGGGCCCTTCCACCGCCGGTATCCCTGATGGAGGTGGAACAGGTCTAGCAAGCCATGCGGCGCAGATGGGGTTTGTGAGGGGAGCGCAAATGCAGCAACAGCAGCAGCAACAACAACAACAGCAACAACAAGCACACCTGGGTCATGACAACAGGCTATCTGTCGATGGAAAAAGTGCTGCTGCAAACTCAAGGATACGAGACGTTTGGAAACACAACTTGGCACAGGAGATGCAGGCCCTAAGGACGTTGGTGGATAAATATCCTTACATTAGCATGGTCAGTTGTTTCTTTTGCTAGAAATCATGACGACATTTCATCATATCCCTCCACGATTTCAGTAGAGCTAACTGAACTTGTTTTAACTTAGGACACCGAATTCCCTGGCATTGTCGCGCGGCCGATGGGTAGTTTCACTACAAAAGCAGACTATCATTATCAAACATTACGATGTAATGTCGACCTTTTGAAGATGATACAGTTGGGAATAACGCTATTTTCAGAAGATGGTGAAGTTCCTCCCGCGACTCCACAAGACGCTAATGCCCAGTACGGTGCGAACCTCGTACCAGCGCCATGTACTTGGCAATTCAACTTCCGCTTCTCCTTGGAAGGCGATATGTATGCGCAGGAGTCCACAAGCATGCTAGCGAAGGCTGGAATCGATCTCGCCATGCATGAGAAGAACGGCATCGATCCACATGATTTTGGTGCACTTCTCATGACCTCCGGCTTAGTTCTTGTGGACGACGTACATTGGATTTCATTTCATTCCGGCATGCTTCATGAGGTATTTAATTTTTTTTTTACTTTTTTTTTAGGTTGCTTCTTCCTCTTCCTCTTCCTTCCTCTCTTAGTTTGTTGGTTCTAGCTGTTCTCTATGATAAGGTTATTTTGGAAATTAAACATCGAGAACGGGCTGGATGGGTCCGGGAGGAGGAATCCAGCCTCTGCGATTGCTTTTTAACTTTTCGGTGGACCGTGGATCTGAGTCACATCAACAAAATCTAGATATTCAAAAAGTTCACACACAAAGTCGCGAAGTGAGGCTGTGTTGGCATAGGCAGAGTGAGGATGACCTGGCAAAAATGAATTAATAAGAACCTTAAGAATAATTACTCTGTAAACAATTCAGCGATAGCCTGTATCAGCCCATTATTATTGCCCCAAATTTTTTTCCCAGTTTGGCGAAAAGAAGGCAGCGTGCGGGGCACAACTCTCGTCATTTTTATTTAAGTTCCGCAGGCGGAAAAAAAATCATTCTTTGGCTGGCTTTGGAGTAGTTATTATTGGCTTCTTATTTTTTTTTTTAATTTTCTTTTTAAGCCCGCCAGTAAACGAACCACCACTGCGCCGGATTATTTATGTACGGTGTTGTCATTCTGCATAGCCGTGTTTCCCTCATTTCAGGGTCTTTTTTTTTTTTTTCTGCCTTCAAGACATGCATGATTAGCGAGGAAGACGGGCGACAAATCACCTCCATCCACCAGAAGCCTCAGATGACGCAGAGGTGACATCCGCAAATGCGGTTTAGGGCCAGGGCGATGCTCGGCCTCAAAACAAATCACGGCGCTGGAAGTTTTGCTGCCGCTCTGCCTGCCTGCCTGCTTTCCTGCACGAGGCCCAAGAGTCCATGTGTTGTTCTACGGAACTTCCATGGGTCATTCTATATATATACTCCGTATACTTCGTACGGAGAAAGGCTTTTTGGTGTTTGGGGGGGAGTCGGCTTCTCCGAGTAGTTAGTAGTTTAAAAAAGTCCTTAGAGGAAGTTTAAAAAAGTTTTAGCAATAATTGGAAAATGTATGACGCTTCGAATGTTTGTAAACCTGAAGCCCCGTGAGCTGTGATAATAAAGCTCCTTAACTGTCTCCGTGATGGGTCAGAAATACTAATAAACGTTGACTTAGTCCGCAGCAAGTATGCGTAGTAGGAAGGCGGCAGCAGTTGACATATCAGGCATCGAAATTCCTGGAAGACACAAGCTGACTTTTGACTCCGCTGCTTGCCCCACCGCTATCCTGTTACCTAAACCTTGGAAAGTTTTGTCTGATTCCCCTTCCAGCAGATCAACGTATTTTTAACATTTGTGCCCTGCAACTGGCCTTCTTCCTCCCCAATAAATTTTGTCCCCAAAAAGCCCAGTTTCGGATTACTGTTAACTACTGTTTTTTTCTCCCATCGCCCGGGCAACTTCTGACACCTTTCCCTCTGCCAACTTTGTTTTTCTTCTTCTTTCCATATCCCATATCCTACTTGTCAGTCCTACCCAGCCCCATTGAAACAGGTCGTGTTATTTTGTTTTTTTTCCGCTTTGCTAGTTTCGCAGCCCAACGACTGCACATGAAAATCAGAATCAGGAAACCCCTGCATGCATTACGTCCGCAAATCTGGTCGTTCCCCTTGTCCGCAAGTCAGGCCAGGAAGAACAAGTAATCAGCAGCCAGGGATCAAGGCCGTTTTGTCATTTTTGCTGCCAGCCGCCTTTTCCTTCCCCCTCCCCCCTGCACATGCTTGGCCCGCCCGGTTTTACTTGATCTTGATCTGAAAAAAAAACCGCCCTGGGCAGCCTGAACACCGCTATTGCCGAAGCGCTTTGGGTACAAAACTCTTTTTTTCGTTTTACCAACTTATTTTACAGGTTGCTATATATTAAATATATACTACTCACTTCCCAGCGTCCGCCTTGTCGCAACGTTTCAACTCTCTATCTACTACAAATTTTATTTCCTCTCCTCTCTCAATCTCTCCGATTTATCCGATTTTATCCTCCTGGCTTCCTTCTTCTCTGGGGAATATTCGCCGGTACGCACCATGAGTTCGACTTCAGCCCCGATCCAGGGGGCGTCGTCCTCCAACAACTCTGGAGGAGGACTGGCTCCCCGCACCTCCTCCGATTCTACAAACACTTCTGCGGCCACCTTCGATATTGTGAGATGCTCGAGATGCCAGCGATCTCTCTGCCTCGAGCATACCTCGTCCTCCCCTGGCGTTGTTCGATTCGGTGTAAACTCCTACTACTGCAGTCGCTGTGCGTCGATGGTTGGTTTCAATAATCGCTGAGGGAAATTCTCTAGGGAGAAAAATTAAATATCAATCAAGAGTTCAATACAAAAAAAGTAACAAAGGGACACCAAAACACCCAGCAAACCATGCGTTATCTTACGCGAAAAAATGCCAATACCCAAACCAAAACACCAAAATTTCTACTTCGAACCAAACAAACCCTCCCCCCCCGCTCCAGCACGAACTTTTTCATTTCAACAAGCCAAAAGATAAATATTTTTTCCACCCCACCGATGACGAAGAAAACAAAAGGAAGAAAAAGCAAATGAATATTTTCAAAAAGGAATCTTTTGGTACGATATTGAGACTTGCGAAATTCCAACACAACACAAGTACAAGCATGTCTTATCCGACCTCTCGAAACGAGACAATGCCATCGTTGTAAGCAAATGCCACAAAGACAAGCCAGTATTTCGCAGCCAATTACCATTTCACTCAGAAAGGGGGTTGAGGGCGAGGGGAAAAGAGAGAGAAAATTGACAACCTAACTGGCTACCTTCGGGGGTCAAAAAACGGCCGTTGAATGAATATAACTACTCCGCTACCCCTCACGCGAAACCGTTTCGCATTTCATCTTTGCTTTCGCCTTGGTCTTTGTCCGCGGGACCGATCAATCTGGTTTTTGTTATATCGTTTGAATTCAAATGATCCTCACCGCCTATTATTACTTTCCCTCGTGCCATGGAGGGCGGTGAAACAAAAATTCTCCCTATTACGCCTATCACCTGCTCAAGAGCTGGAGTGTGGTAATTTTATATTTTATTTATTTCTTTTTCTATGTTTTCGTTTACTCATTATTGTTATTATTTTATTTTATATTTTATTTTACTTTCGGTTTTGTTTTATGCTGTGTGTCGGGTCCTCCGGAACTTC
>LGUA01000307.1:0-21064 GCA_001660665.1 Emergomyces africanus
ACCAAGTCTTCTGCAACGCCTCCTTCTTATACTCATCAAGGCTAATGATAGTCTCTCTCTCTCTCCTTATCCATCAATTGACAGCTCTGCCTTGATCAAAATAATTAAACCTGAAGCTGTTGAGTGCTCTGCGAAGCATCCACATCCCTACGGGCCAACCTGATTATGATTGTTATTTCCTTGCCTGTAGTAGGACGCCCTCGACCATGCAAATGCTGAATGCAAGTTCATTCAATGATGATGGTGTCCGACATGGAAACTACTATACAAACTAAAACATAGGCAGCTACCCCTGGCGGTTATCTATGCCTGAGCAGCGCGCAGTCCGAGTACTACTCCCAACTCTAATTTGCCACTTTCAGTAGGTAATTTCAGCCGTTCCATCCAAAGCTCCAAGAACCAAATGTCTATCAGAAACCGGAACATTGGTTGATCCCTGACATCAGCGTACCAGCAGGGAAGAAGAAGAAGAAGAATGGTGTTCCGTTTCAAATTCTGCAAGACTTTCGGCCAGAAATAATCGGTCGCATCTGGACACTTTCGACATAAAATCAAGAATTTCCACGTTGTAATGATTCATGGCATAACTAGTCAAAAATCAAGATTAACAAGCCCAAGCTTCTGGGATGGCATCGAGCAGAAAAAAAGGGTAAAGACATCCATACACTCAGGGCTCCGCTTCAGACATTGTTTCTGATAACTGATGGGTTGCTACCAAGCTGGCGCCGGGCAACTGGACCACTAAGTCGATGAAGGATTCCATCCATCAAGACAGCGGTTAAGGCTTTGCGATCTGAGGACGCCACGTAAGTTACCCACGTGGCTGACGAACTTGGAATCCATCCATGTTATCCCCAACTCTCCATTCATGAAGAGACTACCGCTACTACTACCGCAACTACTACCCACAACTACCTACGGACTACTACCTACGGACTACGCACTACGCACGTCCGACATTGTAGACAGCTCCTAACAACCATATTCCACAGATCTATTGTCATGGACGGAACAAGACATGCAGGGTTATGATGTTCGGATCTGGTCTCAATCTTCTACTTTCTCCCTATACCTCTTATACCCCGGGTGAGCGATGAACCCTTTTTCTTGGAGAAAGACATGTCTTTCAGGGTTAATCCTTTTGCTGGATTTGCCTATACGTACAATAATTGATTGTATTGGTTTTCTGTATACGCAATGATTGATATCATTAACGATGTCGAATCGGCGTATATATTGCCGACCTTCTTGCCTATATTTTTCCTTCTCTTCGGTTTTCAATCCTTAGAAAACACATGAGCTGTGCATTTCTATTCTTATTGAGGCGTCCCTGATCATTTATCCAGATTGGACTTTCATCCAAACAGTTGACCCATCTCCTATCATTACTGCAGTAATGGAGCGAACTCTGCTACTTTCTTCCCTTCTGCTTGGTGAGCTGCTCTTCCAGGACCATGACAAGGAAGGGCTGTAGTATTTACTAAATATTACGTCCAGGTGTGCTCACACCTACTTATGCAGAAGGACGGAATGACCGTTCTGACTGTGTAAAATGGTGTGCGACTAAATTCAGCCATTCTGTGGCTGAATGTATAATGCTTGCTGGGCACGGAGAGGGTCCTTGCTATGAGTGTGGCCCACTCAGATCCTCTGACGACTGGCATTATCGGGATGGCAAATGCGTTGAAATTCCCGACAACGATAAAGACTGTGACTATGATACGGTGAGGCAATAACCTACTGGGACTTTACCTTTATTCTAACTTAGTTATGTTTTGTCTAGGGGTTGGGCTATTGCGTGCCGAGACCGCCAAAGACGAAGTACACCAAGTTTGCTCCAACCACTTTTAGAACGTCGGTTGTGCGCTATTTTACGGACGAGTACCCTACCGAAGCGTACCATACCGCGGCGTACCCCACTGAGGCATATCCCACTGAGGCATATCCTACTGAGGCATATCCTACAGATGGCTATCCTGATGAGGACTATCCTACATATGACTACCCTACTGAGGCGTACCCCACTGAGGCATATCCTACTGATGGCTATCCTGATGATGACTATCCTGATGAGGACTATCCTACATATGACTACCCTACTGAGGCGTACCCCACTGAGGCATATCCTACTGATGGCTATCCTGATGATGACTATCCTTATGAGGACTATCCCACTGAGGCATATCCTACTGAGGCATATCCTACAGATGACTATCCTTATGGGGACTATTCTACTTATGACTATCCTACCGAGGCGTACCCCACTGAGGCATATCCTACTGATGGCTATCCTGATGATGACTATCCTACATATGCGTATCCTACAGAAGCGTACCCTACTGAGGCATATCCTACTCATGCGTATCCTACCGAATATCCTACTGAGGTGTACCCCACAAAGTCTCATCACACCAGAACACGTTCCACCAGAACTCGACATTCTAGCAGAAGTACCCGGACTACTGCCACTCGTTCTACCACAACCAGCCGAGCTACCACAACCACCACCACAAGCCCGGTAACCACGACCACTACGACCAGCCCGGTCACCACCACTACGACTACAACTCCAGTTACCACTACAACTAGCCCAATAACTACCACCACCACCCGAACGACCACCGCAAGCCCTATCACCACCACTACGACCACAACTCCAGTCACTACCACTACCACCAGCCCCGTTACTACAAGCACTACAACTACCCGCCCAACTACCACCACTACCACAACGCCGGTGACCACAACCACTACCACACCGGTGACCACAACCACTACCACCCCGGTCACCACAACCACTACAACCACCCGCCCAACTACCACCACTACCACACCGGTCACCACGAGCACTACAACTATCAGCCCAACTACCACCACCACCACACCGGTGACCACAAGCACTACAACCACCCGCCCAACCACCACCACTACCACACCGGTCACCACAAGCACTACAACTATCCGCCCAACTACCACCACCACCCATCCGGTGACAACAACCTCTACAGTTACCTATCCGACTACCACCACCCATCCAGTGACCACAACCACATACACTACGCCCCCCCAATATAGACACTTGAATTTCGTCACTATCCACTCAGTATTCATCACCACTTTACAGTAATTCATAAGTTTAATTTTTTTGTTAATATGTTAAGTTAATATTTTTCAATTCTTCTTAAAACACAACGATGATTCATTGTTATATCTGAAAATGCACTTTTCAATATATATATGAAAGAAGTGCTATATGCTAAACAATTGTTGTCATTTCTACCACTAATCTCAGCTATTTTTGTTCATACAGTTTAATTAGATTTCATTTTTGTATCTGTCTGCTATTGATATATATACATATATATGTTTCAAAACTAGGTTTTGAATGCATAGTATCCTTTTCACATTCCTTTGGTAATTTATTGCTGAAAACTTCTTAATATACAACTTATTTCCAAATTTTATATCACATGTTATCCATGGTTTTCCAGAACAAAATATGCATAATGATCTTGTCTGCATTCTGTTAGTCTAAAGATTTTAAATAATGGTTGAACTTTGTATGTAAACTCAAGAATGTTCCATTTGGCTTTCACTATTGGCCAAGGAATAACGAGAGTAAAATCTAGAAGTTGTAATTAGCTACTCTTCTTCTTCTTCTTCTTCTTCCTTCCTTTTCTTTTCTTTTTCGTTGGCTCCGTTGCTTTCAGAGGTTCGAAATCAAGAGGAATAAGTACTTCAATTCCGCCTAACAATCTGGCTAAAAGCAATTTGTCCAGCCCTGTCTCGTCCCGGGACTCAACTGTTAAGGAAGACTGGAAGCAGAACGGGCAGGGAAGCCAGACCTCGGTGGCGAGTGCTGCTATCTAATAGCTCTATTCATTCCATAATGAATTGTAGATATCACGTATTCAGCTATTAAAAAGTATAAAAAAGACTCAGAAAATCCATTTCCCTACAAAGAAATCATTTGATAGCGGATAAATAAATAAGTCCAAATGACTGGTAACATACAGGTCTCTATCACCACCTAATCGTCGGCATGGTATCCCTACCTTCCAACAAATATAACCAATGCGTAGCTCCAGACCATTTCGCTTCAGCCAAAAAAAATAAAAATAAAAATAAAATGAGGAAGAAGGCAAGGGAGGATGAGGTAAAAGGAGGAGAAGGAAATAAACAGATAAGAAAGAAAGACAAGCAGAAATCTAGTCAACCCTCCTCTCTTCGCGGCCCCAGACCTCCTCCATAGTAGATTTCCCTTTCGTCTCCGGAACCCACCAGGCCAAGAACGAACCCAACACCACCGCCACGGCGGCGAAAACACAATAAACTCTCCCTTTCTCTCCCATCGCCAAGTTAAGCGCAGGGAAGAATTGCGCAACAATAAAAGTGGCGGTCCAGTTTGCACTTAGAGCCCAGCTCTGCGCTGCACCAACGGCCTCGGGGCCAACGAGTTCCGAGGCAAGGATAAAGGGTACGGGCCCGAGACCTACAGCGAAACTTGCTACAAATAGGAGAGTCGCGATGGCGGACATGATTTGGAAATTAAGTGCGATTCCCAGGGCAAGGAGCATGGAACTAAGGCCCATGCCTGTGATGCTGAGGAGGAGACATGGCTTGCGGCCGAGTTTATCTGCTAGTGGGGCGCAAATGAGGGTAACTATGAGGTTGAGAGCAGAGACCGCAACGGCGAGCAACGAAGCTGTAGTTGGGAGGATATTGGAGAGGATGGAGACGCTGTACATCACGATGCTGTTGATTCCTGTAAATTGTTGGGCGACCATGACGGCGATGACGGCGATGATTGCTGGGCGGTATGTCGGGTTCGTGATAACCCCTAGCATCGTGATGGGGGGTTGGGAGGGAGGGAGATTCCCGGTTGGTGGTGTGAGGAGAGCTTCTTCCTCCACGGTTCTGCTCTCGATTTCGCGAGGCGAGATTCTCCAGGCTTTTACTTCTGGTTCAATATCTTCATTCTTTCCACGGATCCGTTGAAGGATGCGTCGCGCATGAGCAGCCCGTTGATGCTCCGCTAGCCAGACAGGACTTTCTGGAACAAAGAATAGTCCAATGAGTTCCAGAGCGCCGATGGCACCAGCAACCGCAAGGATAATACGCCATAGACTGTCCCTGCTTAAAAAGTACCCCAGAGATTGGGAGAGCAATATTCCAACGTTTGTCATGACTTGTGTAAAGGCGCCGAAAAATCCCCTCTGATTCACACGCACCACTTCCGCTATATATATCGGTCCAACAACAATTGCGGCACCCGCTCCAATGCCTGATATTAACCGTCCAGCGCTCAGATACTCAATGCCAGTGGCAAGGGTTTCACAAATTGGACCCAGAATAAAGAATATCGTTGTCGCCCGAAGCGCGAGGAGTCTGCCGTATTTGGTCGCAAAGGGCCCAGAAACAAGGGCTCCAAGAAGGCCACCCAGCGTATAACTCGACGAAACAATGCCGAATTGAAACTCATTCATTTGGATACATTGCGGTAGTTTCGACGCAGTAATACTTTTCCTCTCACACATTATGACGTCCTTGGGAGCATTGAGTTCAGCCTGGAGTTGGGCAAAAGGAGTGGTTTGTCGTTAGCAAAATTTGCATTCGCTGGAAACAATTATAGCGCTCCGTCCAAGGGTTGGAGTAATTCCACATGAATAATAATTACTTACTAGATGATATCCAAATTGAAGTGGGCCCAAGGTGGTAATGAATATGATGAACACCAGATATGGAGTTACCATAGATCGGGACGCCGACGTCGTGAGCGCCATCGCTGCGGCTTGATCCCCTGAGACCAGGCAGGATGCTAGGAACTAGTCGGATATTGCGGTCTGCATCGATTGAACAATAATCCAGCGAGGGATAATGTGGTATAGTTCCCCTATCTCATAAAAACCAGAAGCAGAAATGAGTTGATGAGCTGGAGGTTGCGCCTGCAAAGTCGCCAAGGGCCCAGATTAGGGTTAGGGCTTTCCAGCATGACGACATATAGGATCCAAATACTTAGTATTTATACCCGCGCAACCGCCATAATTTCCATACTACTAGTAGTAATTAGCAATTTTATATTCATCTGCCTAATTATATTTAAGAAATATGTAAATATAGCACAGCTCATTTCCATCACGGATATTTTTTTCAACCCGGGATTTTGTATCCGTTGCAATTCCGGACTTGATGAGCTCCTGGTGGTTCCAAGATAGATGCCATGATGACGACACCCAAAAATAGTAGTAACTTCGACAAACCTGAAGGAAATAATCGAGACGTATTTAACTAGGGATCATTCAAATACACAGTTAATGCGGATTCGATCTTACTACAGTATTGGTCCAACCGGGCGGGATTTGTTCCACATAAAAATTGGTCTTCGTCTTCCTTCTTATCGAGCTAGGCAAACTGTTTATCTATGTCAATCCACGGCTCAGGCGGTTTAGTCTTTCAGGGTCCGAGATTGAATGACCAATCTCGAAGCATCTGGCAATGATTGATACATTTGGGGCCCTCATGGCCTCCAGCGATTTTGATATCAACTTCTGCTGCCGGTCATCAATTCGGAAATAGTACTAGCCAAGACCTTTAATTCTATTCGGAGATAGCACGTCATAAATATTTTGAAGATCATGCGAATTTTACTCTCAGGACTGCGTAGTAGTAGATAATAAAACGAAAGAAATGAGTCCTCACGCAGTACCGAGTATACTACTAAGTATCTACTAGTACCATTTGATGTACTCCGTAGGCGAATCAGATGCTGGGCTAAAGGAAGAATGCCAAGCCGGCACTAACTGGCGCTACTCAATGAAATGTGCGAAGGATCGCGCTTGATGATGATTTTTTCGCGTCAACACTTTTTGGGTTCTCTTTTTGATCCCAGTTCTTTTAACATATTTTCAACGATGGAGGGAACAAATTCGCTGTAGCATCCGGATCGCATCCGGATCAGACATACTCTTCTTATTGCATCATTGCTCACGGGTGATAATTGCTTAAAATATTGTGCCATCACTTTTAACAAGAATGGGGCTCGATTTGGTCATCGGGCGACGCTGTGCTGCCAATTCACGGCCAGATTTCCATGTTCCAGCCTCGAGTAGCTGCGCCATCGTCAGATTGACGCCATCCATACGAGATAAAACCATGCTGTGCAGCCTATCAATCAGCACCAACGTCATAGCCCGCCATTCAACGATCACATCATCTGCTACCTCAAACATTGGGAGTTCACTCCCAGACGCTCTCAATCCTCTGTCAAGAGATTCTTTCTTAAGAGATAGGACGCCTAGGTCAACGAAGAGACCACCATTGCGGTATTCAGCCAAGGCGGTAAGTGACTCGGTGTTGGTCCACTGTAGGCCAAGAACTCGTTGGAACGGCACCATGAGCGAGTAGGTAAGCCATTGGGTAAGCTTATGAAATGGCTGAACGTATGCTGAGCCGCTGCTGCCATCGGGATCCTCGTGCGTCAGTTGTTTTTGCAAAACACCTAATGGCCATGCGTCGCCGATAGGATGTCCTTTCACAGTCGTCCGGTCTTTGGGCCAGATGGGGATCAGGAGTCGTTGAAGAATGTCCCAGAGAGCTAGAATGTCAAGATTTGAAGTCCCGTCGGTAGATTTCACCATGTGGTCTACATATCCTTAACATACTTTTCTTTTGGCAACTACAGAGAGTGCGGATAGAATGTGCGTACCAACAAGATTGCCTGGCCGGCCTTGTTCCCCAAAAATGTCAGAATGAGACAACAATGATTTCCCTAAACTCTTGAGCAGGATTGCACGCGAATCAACTCCAAGCATTGGGTTGCTGTCCGAAACTTGAAACCCTTCCGCTAGTGCGTCTGTGCTCAGCTGTTCCAATCCTTTTCCTGTGAACAAGGTCAAATTAGTACGTACATCGACATATTCAAAAAATACCGCTAGTTATTCACCATCTATCAAAGGAGCTTTTCCAGTCTTGTCGGCAGCAAATGCTAGCGAGTTGAACATATACAACGAAGCAACTGCAATGCCTTCGCTCCGTTCGTACGTCCGATCCGTTCCCGGCTCGACATACCGCCAACGGTCACCGGCCCCAGCATCCAAGAGCACAGACACAAAGAACAAGTCGATGAGGCGACGTGTTATTTCAAGGTCATCGCAGTTTTCATTTTTCCAATCCTGGATAATCATCGCGATACGAGGAACATGGCCAACTTCAAAATGTTGCCAGCGGCCATGGGGTGGAATTGTATTGAATTTGTCAGGGCCAAAATCCCGCTGACAAAGATAATCAGCTTTAGTTTCATCCGTGCCCTACACGTTAGCCTGATGCAGTTGGCGGGTTCGGAGCATACCTTGATGATCGAACTTACGAAGTCTGCGACAACGGCCATTCGATCTTCGTGCAGGTCGAAATGATTCAGCTTGCCAACTCGTGCGGCATCCTCTACGATTTTTGCGCGCTCCCGAATGGCACGCAGCGATAGGAGATATTTAATTTCCGAATCCATCTGAACGCGTAAAGGACTAAGTATAAGTATGGTGAGGAATCATTTTGGAGATAGCAGCAATATGTCTATCCTAGTACAAGTTCCCATACCTGTCCCAACGCGGGGCTGAACCTTGGAAGATATGATCACATGATGTAGTCAGCCCTAGCTGCTATCCATTATCTCTTCTCAAACATGCAATAGCAACATATTACGTTGCAACTTGAAAAGATTGCGGCAATTCTAACCTGATATCGTCATTCTGATGTCGAACTGTCAGCCCTCTAGTTTCAGCCTAGATGGCCACAGATGGTATCAGGCCGCGTATCTACCATAACTCTAACCCAAGCTCAGCAGCCTGATTCCTACACCGGCCAAAGTCTGTATCGTTTCTGTGGTATTCCTGCAAGCCCACTCGCACGATGGTCCGTTTGCTACTAGGCTCGTGATGCTTTAGGCGATAGACTAGAAATAGTAACAATGATGTCGAAACAGTATTAAGGACGAATAACACTGCTTGCCAGCGCATCTACAAGCAGGTTGAGGAAGCTCATCTCCAGACTCGAGCATCACATTCAGGAACTCGAGGGCCTCAAAATCTAAAAAAATAAAAAACGACCAGAGGAAGCTAGTCAAAACCATGGACACGTGCTAGAGAGGAGTTGTCCAAGGGAGTCATTTTTTTCTTGCCCCCTTTCTACTGCACATATCGATTCCCATCAATGGGTTTGAAGGGTGGTAATATGAGTTACCAGTGTCATCATCCGGAGGAACTCTTTCTAGCTGTCTAGGGAAAATCTGAGTCTCCCTAAATGACATGGTGCATTATTACAAAACGGAAAGAAGAAGGGTGTAGGTCAGGATTGAGAGGGCGAAATACAGCGATGTTGAACCAAATGTCATACGGCAGAAGGCACCTGCAGTTGAGCTGCGGAGCCGCATGCTGTCGATTTGTTCATATGTGTCCGGAGAGTCAGTTTAGGGATCGAATAGCAGGACTAGATTTTCCACGTTATCCCCAACTTGAATTCAAACCGATAAAATCCATGTATTTGGCTTTTAGACTTGCAGGCCTTCTCGGTAAGGCTATTCCCATGATCGAAATCAGTTAACGGACGACTGTAAGGAAAATTCCAAATCTAAAAGTAATCTCATTCGAAAAAAAGAGCGCTGTTTTGCGTGTGAATCGCCACGAAATGAATGAGGCCGCCTGCACATTGTTCAGTAAGACTACATTTGAACCCGCGCAAGGTAACAGATACAAGGGACGACCTCCTCGACCAAAAGAAGCTATTGTTTAATTCTGTCTTAGGCAGCGGAATATTAGTATTGATACTAGTACTATACAGGCTTGGAAGGTTGTGAGGAGGAATAAAAGCATTCCAACATTGTTAAGTTAATCCAAATATTTCTTGAAAAGTGTTGCAAAGATGGGGCTAAACGGCCGGGTGTTGTCTACCAGTTGCTCTAAGCTATCATTTTCCGTCTTTCTGAGAGTCCCTTTCCTCCTATGCTGCTCTCAAAGATCCATATGTAGGTATCATTAATTGAGGGCTTATCAGTATTTGGAACGGATTCAGGCTGGTCACATGATTTGATATCAAAACCGAAACTCAAATCCTTTCAACCTCGACAAAAGTACTCCGTAGAGCGAGCAGGGAGCCCGATCTTCAAGACAAGGATCTCTTCGAATTTTTTCGTTTCACTAACTTTGATTATCCGGTGATCAGTACTAACTACCGTGCTGCTGGAAGCTCAGTTAATTGTCATGCATCCTTCCCCACTGTCGCTGGAGGCTGACAAGGCATGATACCGACGAAACCCCGCTAAATATTAGCCTCCCGCCACCCCTACTGCCCCCGGAACCCTCGGAGTCGTGGGAGTTTAGGCCAGATATCCGTTAGATATAAGATTGATATGTGCCGGATCCATTATCATTCCGATGAGTCTCAGTAATCCGCCGCACTCCGCCGGCGGAGGTTCGGTGTCTGACGCCGCGTCTGCAAAATCCACCCACGCGTCCAGATCATCAGGCGGTACTACTTTGAATAACAATAGCGGCAATACCACTATAGGCTTGAAGAGGACCGTTCAGGCGGCCTTTGATGGTAAACCATTTTATTATTTTTATCCTTTATGTTATTTGCTGGATGCCTCGCCGAAAAATCTCCTCGGGCGTGCGCTAATCACATCCCCACTTTGATCCGCTTAATCCACCGTTTGCTTGGTTGCGCAATCTACCCTTTTTGATTTTTTAACGCGGTCAATCCCGCTCTCGAATAATGCATTAGAGTCTTGAAGTTAAATTTTTTTGTTTTCCGCTTTAACGCAGAAACCAGCAACTTCGATCCTCAAACTTGATACCCATTTCCTTCACTCTTTCTTGGATGCTATGAAAACACTTAACACTCTACGGCGTCTTTTGTCTGCCTTATTTTTGATTGCATTCGGTCCCCAAAATTATTTCCCATCTCTTCTATCATCATTTTAGCTTTCCAAAATGTCGAAACGCAGTTTTCACGATATGAATTTGAGAGCTAGCGTTTGGCGAGGTATTTTAACTCCATATCTGGTTTACTCTCTGTCAAGCTCTCACTTTCATTTTTTATAAAACTGTGTCCTTTCGGGTTAAGTGTTAACTGCCACAATATATGTTTGAGCATACCAAGCTGGTTCTGTTCTCGTGGGTCTGTCGTTGTTTTCCCATGTGAATCAATACTTACTAGAATCACCTGCACAGATACTCTGGAGCCCAAAAAATCGTCTGGAGGTGGCTATACTAGCAAAGTTCGCATTCGGGAGAAATATCACATCGTTGGATTTATCAGCAGTGGCACTTATGGACGAGTTTATAAGGCAATCGGCAGAAATGGCCAGAAGCGTGAATTTGCCATCAAAAAGTTTGTACATGCCCCTCCATAGCTTCTGCTCGCACGAGACTGATAACCGCCACAGATTTAAACCCGACAAGGAAGGGGAAATAGTTCAATATACGGGCCTATCTCAGTCAGCAATTCGAGAAATCGCGCTGTGTTCTGAGTTGTCACATGCGAATGTGGTCCATCTAGAAGAGATAATTCTCGAAGACAAGTGCATCTTCATGGTGTTTGAATACACCGAACATGATCTCCTACAGATCATCCACCACCACACGCAACCACAACGACATGCCATACCCGCTCCTATGGTGAAATCGATATTATTCCAGCTTCTGAATGGGCTACTATATCTCCACAGTAATTGGGTTTTGCATCGAGATCTCAAACCCGCAAATATTCTAGTTACGTCGACTGGTGCGGTTCGAATTGGCGATCTCGGCCTGGCGCGCCTCTTTTACAAACCTCTTAACTCGCTCTTTTCTGGTGACAAAGTTGTTGTGACGATTTGGTACCGCGCGCCTGAATTGTTACTCGGGAGCCGACATTATACGCCTGCTATCGACCTCTGGGCTGTGGGATGTATATTTGCGGAATTACTCTCACTCCGCCCAATATTTAAAGGGGAAGAAGCCAAGATGGATAGCAAGAAGACGGTGCCATTCCAGCGGAACCAAATGCTTAAGATCATTGAAATTCTGGGAGTACCAAAGAAGGATACTTGGCCTGGCCTCGTCTCCATGCCGGAATACCCGCAGCTTCAGTCACTTTCCATGGCACGTGGAGGCAGCCACCTGAACAAGGTGTCTAATTTGGAAGCCTGGTACCACACCTGTGTCAAGTCTGCGGGATATCCCTCCTCTCCGTCAGGATCTCCTGGAAAAGAAGGGTTTGATCTTCTCTCCCGCCTTTTAGAGTACAATCCAGAAAAGCGCCTCACCGCCGAAGAGGCTCTGAGTCACCCGTATTTCTCAATTGGTAGCCCCGTAACCGCGAACTGCTTTGAAGGGTTTGAAGGGAAATACCCGAACCGGCGAGTGAGCCAAGATGATAATGATATTCGGACAAGCAGCTTACCGGGTACGAAAAAGAGTGGGCTACCTGATGATACCCTCTCTGCCAGAGCAGCAAAACGACATAAGGAGGGATAAATGCATGAGGAACAAATCCTCAGCACCCGATTTCACATTAGGCGTTCTGGGTAGATGGGAGGTAGTTTGTGCCGCAGTTCCTAACTTCCTTTTTATTTTTGATATCCTGGCCGAGGCATTGATTGAATTTGGAGTTTTAAATATTTAATACACGCAGTTACATGCTTTTTACGTTTACATTCTCTTGACAATAATGGCGCAGGAAGCACCCGAGAACCTCCACGTTATTTTCTAAGGTTTCCTAGGCTGCCATCAGGTGGGCATTTCTCATTCTCACGTCTGGCGAAACAAATCAGTGCACAGGAAGGGATGACCCGCTTAGCATATAACAGGTCCATGTCCAGGTCAGTATCCCAAGGTAGGGTTTTGGGGGATACATTTATGTTACTCGGGAATTATTAAGGTTAGGAATTGAATTGAACTGAGTGTTACAGGATAGACCCGAGGATTTGCAGTCAGAGCCAAATTCTACCCGTAGAATTTCGTGGCGGAATGAGGCGGTAACACTTTTTTTAACGTTCTGTTACTCCGCCACGGGATGTGCCGTTGATAACATAACATACAATATCCATCCATCGCTGTTATACATTCCAGTCAGACTGCCAGTGATAGAACTTCTCAACAAAGCCATTGAAACAGCTCCAAAGGCCGCCGCCTTTTTTCCCACTCTTTTCTCCGGGGCTCGTTTGTGGTAAAGGATACCGCATACAATATCAACATCCTCCCTTCGAGGTAGGATAACTTGTCTGGCCACAAGGGTTATCTGTCCACACACACAGCGCTTTGCCTAGCAACATTATAAACTGGACTTTTCCAGTTGTGATTTTTTTTATTTTTATTTTTTATTTTTTGGGCCACTCTTCACAGGTGGATAATAAGATGGCTCAAATTATTTTCCATATCTGCCAGGTATAATCCGCCTCTTTCAGCAGCAAAATCAAAAACTACTCAGATCAAAATGCGTGTAGGTACTAGTACTAATTTACGAAGTGCAGCGGCTGCTCCACTACCCAGAATCTCAGGCTGTAGTACTACTCATCACTGTACCCTAAGGATTCATAGTACTATGAAAGGGTTAGAGCTAAGAGGATGAAATATATTCTTTTTTTATGGCTAAGAGCTCAATATTAGATAGTAGTACTAGTACTTCCTAGATGCGACGCAAGTAAATATTGGTAGTAGCGACTGTCCTAACGAGTCTCGATCATCCTCGTCACAGGTTCAAAATAGTTCTGGTGGAGAGCTTTGATTGGTTTTGATTGCTCTTCGCAGCACCAAGTGGGCGGCTAGGCTTCTTTCCAGCACTCAGATTCGCTATTGTGGAACGGGGCCCTTGACAACCTCACTGTTGTTCCACGTAGACAACTTGCCACAGAGGCGTTCAAATGGTGACGCATTTCTTGTGGCTGAAAAATGTGGCCGTTTTCTTGTGTAAACAGACGAGCGAAATTTGAGGAGAAAGAAACAATGAAATAACATTCGTGCTTGGCTGGATACAGCCATGGTACACTTGGGTCCTTATTCTATTTAAACGTCAACCTCCCCCAAACATTAAAGAAAACCGACGACAAAGCTCCCCAAAGGGTCAGAGCTAAGTCGCACTTAAAGTTCTTTCAACCACCTGCCTGCCTTGAAACCGCTCCATCGTAAATATCATCTCAATATCACCAACGCCCTCCAGCAAGAAGCACCTTTCGGATTAAAAAAAAGTACAGTCGTTGCACCTAGACTTAGTATATCTCGATACATTCCCTCCACCCTCCACGAACGAAGGCTGCAACCCCTCTATCTATATTCAGCTGCAGACCCACTACGGCTTGAACTAATACAAAACAGTACGGAGTACTAGCTGTGATCTATCTACCTGCAACAAAAAGACATCGCACAACCCTCCAACGGCTCCTGCTAGATACGGAAGCATCCAGCACCATAAAACATTCTACGGCGCACCGTATATAATCCGATTATCTTATAATACAAACACCCAGATAGGAATATCACATTTTGGGACAAAACCATGCCTTTCTTCTACTCAAAGCGCATCGGCGGTAAACACGTCTCCACTGGCGTCACTATCAACCGCCACGGCGTACGGAGGGCACCATGGACGTTCAGGATCGGCCGCTGTATGTGTTTTAAGTGAGTGCCACCACCCACGTCGCTCGCTCGGGTCCTATTTGGGTGGTTGGATTGCGGGCTAGAAGTTTTCACGATGCCTGCTCGCTAGGTATGAGGTGATGGTTTGAGTGGTTTAGTGGTATATTTGAGAGAGGGTGAACGGCTATCAAAAATTTTGATATGATACGGCATAATGATGATACCCCTGTTGGGACGGATAACCCTGTTTCCTTCGTTATGAAATTTGCTGTTCTTTTATACCCACGATGTTTACTTCTGGTAGAGAAATAGGTTGTCAGGCAGCGTGGGCGTTTTTAATGACTGCTAACTAAGAGGCTTATGACTTTGATTATTTGGTCTGCATTACAAACTCTCATGCAATTAAGGAGGCGGAATGGCAATGACTACTCAGGTCACTAAATCTGTTTTCTTTTGGCATATGATACCAAGTGTGCAGCTCCTTTCTGCGTAGTTCTGACTTCTCTATTTTTCAAAGAGATCGAACTTTCTCGAGTCCCGCTGGACATGTCTCAGGGGCCTAGACAAAGGTTTAAAAAACTTGCCTGCGCCCTCTCATACGATTCAAGAATAATAAATTTTTAAACACATTACGAATAGAGAGGTACTGCCATAGAAATCCCAAGGGGGCACGCCTGACTGTACAGCACCCAGACAAAGCCCATCTTGAAAAGGAAGAATTTGAATCCGTAAGATTAGAAGGCAAACCCCAGCCTCGCCTTAATCTTGAACATGAAAAAAAGTAGCTCCGTAAATCGTGCACCGTTGACGCCATTGTATCTGTTCAACATACCCGATCCAAACCCGGAAGATAAGAAATAAAAATGAGAGAATTTTCGTAGATTTTTCATAAATCGAATCAGTAACCTGTATCACATACATTAGAATCTCGCTAAAATCATAAATAAGATGTATGTGTAAACTCACCACTCTGTTCTCTCCTATTACTACTTCCGCCATCCTTGCCATCTCCATCTCTACGTGACGCAGACGCTGAAGCTGCACCTTCCGCCTCGCTAATCCCCTGAGAATCTCCTCTCAACTTTTCAAAATATGCCTTAATGTCCTCGGCCCTAACAGCCTGACCGCTCTCTGCGAACGGTTTCAAGAACGCCTTCACCTTGTCCTTCAAGTGATTATACGCCATAACTCCTTCAATCGCACGCACACGATCCAAGTTGCTAAGCGCTGCCTCTCCGCGCTCGAGGAGACTACCAGTGTGCTGGCTACCATCACCGTTGACGTCGTCCCCCGTCTCGGAAAGTGGTGGCTCGTATGTTTCCTCCTCCTCGCGCAGTTGAGGGTGCGGGATCAAGTTGGGAAAACAGGATGGACAGTGGCAGAGGTAGTCGCGGAAATCTTCTTTGAGGAAGAGGGAGAAGGTACCTGAAGGAGCATTGGCTGGGAGTGACTCGTGTTTGGCCTCTGAAGCTTCTGAAGATCTTGTTTGTGAGTCGGAGCTGGCCATTGTTGAGGTTTCTTCTTTTAGCCTCTTCACGCTAGGCTCATTGTCTGGTTTATTCTCAAGTTCGCGCTTCCTGGGATTGGGTGATGACGTTGGTGAGGTGTCTTCTCTAGGCTCTGTGGTTGCTTTTGTTGTGACACATCCGTTTGGAACATTTGGCACATGAGTTCCCTTTTTATAAACTGCGGGTAAAAATCCGGGCGTTCCGGCATATTTCTTTAGCCACGGATTTGCATCTAGGCATCTATAGCAAATGAAAGTCTCGAAATCATCCTCATCAGGAAACCCTGGAGGTAAGGGTGGTTCATCTTCCGCGTCCTCATTGGCAGGGGCGGGTGAAGGGAGAGGAGCAGGAGCTGCAGATTCGCCATTACCATTTTCCTGCAGCTTCTGCCCTTTGTCTTCGGTTTCCGGGTGAGTCTCTTTATTACTCACCCCTTCTGCCCAGTTACGTGGCAGACCCAGGATACACTCAGGATGATACCAATCTTCACCGCAACCTCCGTTTTCAACAGTTCCTAGACCAAGACACTGAAACATCGTGCCTTTCTCTTGGTGGGGGTCATACAGCTCCCCACATCCACAGAAAATGTTGCGGAAGTTTCCATTGTATCTGTTGCCCGGTGCGGGTTGCTCTGAATGGGCGCCTTTGGTTCCCCCCGTGTTGGAAATCCGTAGGTTGCAGAGCGAAGTGGACGGAAATCTGGTTGTTCCGCAATCGCATACGAAGTTGCGCTTGCTGAATAGTTCAACGAGGGTGTGTTCGCCATGACAGGAGATAGAGCATGAATAGCAAACACCCGCGGCGTTGTATG
Source organism: Emergomyces africanus (assembly GCA_001660665.1). Classification (NCBI taxonomy): domain Eukaryota; kingdom Fungi; phylum Ascomycota; class Eurotiomycetes; order Onygenales; family Ajellomycetaceae; genus Emergomyces; species Emergomyces africanus. The sequence goes on from LGUA01000307.1 coordinate 16,926, forward strand.
TTTCGCTAGGGTCTGAGGGTGGCGGATTGCATGTCAAACAGGAGAAGATGCTTTGTCGGAGCGCACCCAACGGCTTTGTGCAGGAATCAAAGGACTAAACTAGATGATTAGCTGGTTTGAAGACGCGAAATAACGAAGTTGCTGTTCTACTTGCATATGGTAGAGCTTCCCGCGCATCAGCTTCGAGTTTTAGCTGGCTGTTGATAAAGCTGTTGCAAACAGAGAGGGTTAGAGGCGAGGAATTGTTCTCATCATCGAATGACACAATATATCACTAAAAAGGGGCATTCAGGAGATATCCCACTTACTCTGACGCTGTCTGAGAATCATTCGAGATCAAGCTCTCCCTTCGCTCTCGTTTGGTGCCTTCCATCGGAGGTGTGGTCGCTTTTGTCGCACTCTGAGAGCATGGGGTATCCATTTTCTATTTAACTAGTATAGAGCCCAAGAGTCCAACGGACCTACCAATGGATGTATGTTGCAGCAGACAATAAAAACGAGGTGATACTCTTCGACTATCAAATACGAAGCATAGAGGGAATCGTGCTAGTTCTTGTGTTGTAGTCGTCGTCGATTATAAATGCGCGACATCAACTCCGCGTTGAGAAATATTTGCTTTGTTTGCATTGCACCCAGCTACCCGCCTTTCCCGTTTCGGTCTTAAGTGGAACGCGTCCAAACACGCGTTGTTTTTTCGCGTTTCGCTCCTTTTGGCTTCCACACTCTCGATTTCCTTCCTGCCTTTGTACTCCGCTCTTTTCGCTCGCCATTCTTCGTACAGGCATCATCACGCACCCCGTTCTTCAGCAACACTACTTGTTTTGTGGGCGCCCATTACACCTTTATTTGAAGCCAAAAATTTTACTCATAATACTACAAAGCAGAAATTCTCGAGGCTACATAGGACCCAGAACTCACTCGTCATGAGGTAAGCTGCTTCCTTCAGGAGAGAAATCCCTTGGTAGCACCCGAATTTGTACTAAGCGCTTGTTCAGTTCTCCTTTACATCCAAGCAGCTCAGCTGCGAATCGCGGGCCGGGGAACCTTACTAGACGGAAGCGATCGCGTGAACCAGACGATGATAACTCTTCAGCGCCCCCTCCCTCCAGTCGTAAGTTGGAGAACCTTAATATTTATATGTCGTAAAAAGCACGCTGCTAACAAAGGAATAGCGCCACCTTCTTCCCCCCCAATGCTGCCTCTCGATGACACTATCGACAACGATTTGGACGAGGAGGCTGAATTCATTGGTGATGTCGATGACATTGATGAGATGGCGGAGGATGAGGATGGGATTGATCTTTTCGCGGACACGTTTGAGCGGGACTACAGGCCCCGCGACCCTGAAGCATATGAAGGAGACGATATCGACGACACCGAGGATCACGAAGAACTGGACCTGGCCACTAGGCGCCAACTTGAAGCTAGATTAAATAGGCGTGATCGAGAACTTGCCCGGAGGCGGCGGGTACCTCCAGCGTTTTTACAGGACGACGATGACGACGGAAATGTTGACCTCACTAGACAACCTCGCAGGCGACGACATCACTACGACGAGGATGTAGATGAAATGGACATGGATATCATGGACGAAGAAATGACACTGGAAGCTTTGGCTGAGATTAAAGCGGCCAATGTCACCGAATGGGTTGCTCAACCCTCCGCCCATAGGTCTATTTATCGCGAATTTAAGTCGTTCTTAACTGAATTTACGGATAAGGATGGGACTTCGGTTTATGGAACTCGCATTCGAAACTTGGGAGAAGTCAATGCGGAGTCACTCGAGGTTTCATACGCCCATTTATGCGACTCGAAAGCTATTTTAGCTTACTTCCTGGCCCACGCTCCAGCTGAGGTTTTGAAGATTTTTGATCAAGCTGCGATGGAGGTAACTCTACTTCATTACCCAGATTATCATCGGATTCATAACGACATTCATGTTCGTATTACGAATCTCCCGTTCAGGTACACACTACGACAACTCCGTCAAAGCCACCTCAACTGCCTTGTCGGTGTCAGTGGAGTTGTCACCAGGAGAACCGGTGTTTTCCCCCAGCTTAAATATGTCATGTTCAACTGTACCAAGTGCGGCGTTACTTTGGGACCTTTCCAGCAGGAGTCAAACGCGGAGGTCAAGATTTCTTTCTGTCAGAACTGCCAAAGCCGAGGCCCTTTCACGCTCAACTCTGAAAAGACTGAATACCGCAACTATCAGAAATTGACATTGCAGGAATCTCCGGGGACGGTCCCCGCCGGCAGGCTACCGCGTCACAGGGAAGTTATTCTGCTTGCCGATCTCATTGACTCTGCGAAACCGGGAGATGAAGTGGAAATTATTGGCATTTATCGCAATCACTATGATGGCCAATTGAACAATAAAAATGGGTTCCCAGTGTTTGCTACCATCTTGGAGGCCAACCATCTCGTCAAATCTCACGACCAACTGGCGGGTTTCCACCTGAATGAAGAGGACGAGCGGCAGATTCGAGCGTTGTCGAGAGACCCGCATATCGTAGACAGGCTTATAGGATCCATAGCGCCAAGTATTTATGGCCATGAAGACGTCAAAACCGCTGTAGCACTGTCTCTCTTCGGTGGCGTGAGCAAGGAGGCGCAGGGAAAGATGTCCATTCGCGGTGATATCAATGTACTTCTCCTTGGTGATCCTGGTACTGCCAAGTCCCAAGTGTTGAAATACGTTGAAAAAACCGCGCACAGAGCTGTTTTTGCTACAGGTCAAGGTGCCAGTGCTGTCGGTCTCACAGCCAGCGTGCGTCGTGACCCCTTGACAAGCGAATGGACACTCGAAGGTGGAGCACTAGTGTTGGCGGATCGAGGTACATGTCTTATCGACGAATTTGATAAGATGAATGACCAGGACCGTACATCTATCCACGAAGCTATGGAACAACAAACAATTTCAATATCCAAAGCTGGAATTGTCACGACACTTCAAGCTCGTTGCGCTATTGTCGCCGCGGCCAACCCTATTGGAGGCAGATATAATGGCGCCATTCCATTCTCCCAGAACGTCGAGCTGACAGAGCCTATTCTTTCACGATTTGATATCCTTTGTGTCGTTCGAGATACAGTGAACCCAGAGGAAGATGAGCGTTTAGCGAAATTCGTCGTCAACTCTCATTCCAGAGCCAACCCTCCTAGGCCTCAGACGGACGAGTATGGAAACCCCGTTCCACGGGAAGCTTCCGATGAGGACCAGGACGATGAAGAAATGGAAGGGTCCCATGGAGGAGACGCTGGGGCTGTAGAGCAGATCCCCCAAGAACTTCTCCGGAAATACATTCTGTATGCAAGGGAACGATGCCGTCCAAAGTTGTACCAAATTGACCAGGACAAAGTTGCACGTCTATTTGCAGACATGAGAAGAGAAAGCTTAGCTACAGGGGCGTATCCGATCACAGTGAGTTCCTACCCCCATTTCTACTTTGGCAGGCAGGCAGTGAATTACTCAAGAGGGTCCTACCACTCCTTCTGACGAGCGAAACCATGATGCTAACGATATTATTATCACGAATAGGTCCGTCATCTTGAAGCCATAATGCGCATAGCTGAAGCATTTTGTAAAATGCGGTTATCCGATTACTGCACTTCCCAGGACATCGACCGCGCCATTGCAGTCACGGTCGACTCGTTCATCAGCAGCCAGAAAGTCAGCTGCAAAAAGGCTCTTGCGAGAGCATTTGCTAAGTATGTTTTCATCACTCACTACATATTTTTTATGTTTATTGCACCTCCTTTTCCATGGCACTTGATACTTGCTTGCCTATCCTAATGCATTACTTTTATTAGATACACCCTTGCTAGGCCAGGCAACCAGAGACGGCGAGGAGCTGCAGATGGTGCAAGTTCATCGCGGTTCGGGTCGAGTAATGGCGCGGGACGGAGAACTCGCTGAGAGAAGTTTGTTGGGACGTGAACGAGTTATTTCTATTATATCTAACTACGGAGTAGCAGCTTTTTATATGCCTTTTTACTAATTATGCGGTTCATTGTTTTCTTTTCTTTTCTTTTCTTTTCTTTTTATTCGTGTTTCCGTTCATTTCTGGCGACCTTTTTTCGTTCCTTCCTTTTTTTTTGTATGCATGTGTCTATGAGCACGTTCGGCGACTACGATATAG
>LGUA01000308.1:2024-21042 GCA_001660665.1 Emergomyces africanus
TTTTTAATTTCACTTTTGCGCAACCGTTCCGTGCTCAATCCTCGCTACATTTTTTAATCTTCGTACTGCCTGCAAAAAAACCACTAACAGCTGGATATGTGATCACGCAAAACATTCGCACACGGAGGTTGATGCAGCTTCCTCTTGCTGAAATTATCTCCCTCACCTTTCACCTTTCAAAACTCATAAACTTTTTTTTTTTTTTTTTTTCTGTTTTTTTTTTTTTCAAATCAATAATGATACGGGGGCGAATCGTACCAGTAAGTTCCCTCTCCTCGTTACCGGGCGTCGAATTACACCATGAGGTCCACTTTCTATACTAGTGCTACCAGGCAAGGAAATGTTGGACGGGCTCGCGACCCGCATTTGACGATTCTCATCATCGCTAATGTCTGATAATTGAAGATCGCTAGTGCCGAGGCTTAGGCTTTCCCGTCGTGATTTGACTTCGCTCATTGACATTTCCCTGGGAAAATAGCCAGCGGCTGAACTTTCGACACTCTTTAGGACAGGTGGTGATATGGGTCCTGGACTGGGTTTCGAACTATTGCCGCTAGTGCTAGAAGAGCTATGCCTGCTCCTGCCATTGCGCAGTCGAGCACGTTGAAAGCTCATGAGGCTAGCTTTAGCAGCAGAAAGTCCACTCATCCAGTCAACCCCGGGGCTTTGGGTTGTGCTTGGTGGGAATGGAGTGGTCGAGGACATATTCCCCGCACGAGCTACTTGCGGTGTCATCAAGATCGGATCTTCTCTGTCAATCGTATGCATGGATTCGTCTTCATCCTCGTCGCTACTACTAGCGGAATCGGATTCGAACATATTAACACTACTCACGGAGCTGGATATGACGACTCGATCGCCGTGGCCAAAGGATTGCCAGGGGCCCCCGGGCATGTTTGGAGAGCCCATCCCCGTTGAGTTGATTGTACTTCGACGATTGGGTATAGCTACTCCACGGCCAATAACAACCGGGGAAGAATCCGGCGATGATTCCGCCAGAGTTGAATGATGTAAATTTGTGCATGCGCGTGAGAAATCCAATCCCCTCGACCGTCGCGGCAATACTGAGGCGGGTGAGCCATAAATGTGAGAAGAATCGAGTTTTGGAGAGAGGGGAACTCGATGGCCTGCTGCAATAGGGCTCCCTAACAGCCTCGAGGGCATTTGAAGTGAGAGACCATGTAGAAGGCGATCGGTTCTCTGAGGTGTTGCTGGGGCTGCATTAACTGCTATATCATCTTTGGTGGTACGTTGAATGTTGAGAGGGTTCGGCGAAGCGGAGGTGGGGGTTCGTGACGAGCTGTCAGAGAGAGAGCGGGCTTTCATGGGGGAGCGACTGGCCGTTGGAGTTTCAGTGCCAGCCCCCGCCAGGCCCGTTATATCGTCCAATCCGGTTGCCTTTTGTCTGAGCTGCTCTGTCAACTGGCTCCCGGGCGCGGGCGCGGCAGAGCTCGAGGATGATCCAGTTTGTGCACTCGTAACAGTAGACATAATGGTGTCTGTGAAGAACATGAGAGAGATTCGAGGGGGGTCCGCAGTTTCCGAATGGTGAGTTTAGGAAATAGAGCAGCGAGAAGAGGTCGTAGCGTTTGGCGAAAATAAAAGGTCCCCAACGCCCGCGTAAAGGACCGCTTAGAGGTTTAGGGCTCGATTGAAGAGGTCATGGTCAAATGTATGCATTTGTATGTATGTATGTATGTATGTCTATATAGTATAGTATGTGAACGCGGGTGTGAAGAGTGTCATTGGTGCAAAGGTATAGCCCATTTGAATAGCTGAGGAGTAAAATCGAGGCTGTTTATTTTATTTTGATTCCCTTTTTCAATGTCAATCTAGAGTCTAGAGACAGACACACAGGGATGAGGTCGACGTTGACGCAGGTTGGAAGGAAGTTTGATAGCGCGGCGAAAACCATTGGAGAAGGCCGTGGTGTCTTATACGAGGCTTGGCAAAAAGAGATGTGGGACGGAATGACGAAATTACCCGTGGAGCGGGCCAGAGTCACGTGCTAGCAGTGGAACCAGCCATTACCAAGGTACTATGTATGTACTGTACTACATACTGAGTACGGAGTACGGAGTACAGTAGTAGTAGTTGAATATAATTTTAACCACCTCAAAGCAAGTTGAATAATACTTAAAAAAAATACATGTTGCACTTTTGAACCCTGTTCAACTTTGAGTCCTGTCGGGCTCCGCCGAAAGTTTTTTTGGTTGAGAATCCCAGCCCTGTTCAGAAAATTGAAAACACCAACACACCTGGAGGCAAGGTGATGCTGAGAGGCGTATTGGTCATAGATTGAGTGGGTTGTATTTTCAATAGTACTAGCTAAGCAGAAGCTGAGTTTGAGCCCCATTCAGAGCAGTGGAACAACCATAATCCCGCCGCGAATTAGCCCTGCAGCTTTTCTGGGATAGAAGGTCCAAGCAACCTTACTACCATGATACTAGTAACATACATAGTATATAACCGGGGTTGATGAAATCTCCCAAGTCATCGTATGTACGGAGTACATATTTATATATATATGAACTGTACTACTGCACTGTACTCCCCAGCCTCAAGGCCCCGCCCTTCGTGTTCAACTTTGCAGATGAAATATACACCCTGCTACGACTTCAAACTTGAACTCAACCAAACTCAGCAAATATAATATAGTAGTACTAATTCACTGAAAGGCACAAATAACCACATCCACATAAATAAAGATACATTACATACCACTACTACTACTACTATGGATTCTATCCCCTCTCTGATCTCCTCAAGCATAACCTTTCTCATCCTCTCCCTATCGATTCACCACCATGTCCATGTCCGCAAGAACGGACCCTTTTTTTGCGCCTCCACCCTCATAAAAGCCAACAACTACATCTACGCCCGTGCTTCCTTGCTATTTTTCATAATCCTCGTTTGCTCGTTTGAGCTTCCCCCCTTATGGCGAGCATACGATGTCGTAGGGCATGCGCTGCATCGCTTCGGCACCTTCGTGCGTAACCAAGATGAGCAGCTGAGATACATCTACCACCTCTCGAAAATATATGAGTATATCGATATCCTTCTCGTCTTGGCCACAGGAGGACAGATTGGGTGGCATTTCGGTTTTCATCATTTGACGGTGAGATTTTATATTTTACATAATATAGAATATTTTAAACCCCTATCTTTTTCTTTCTACCTCACTAGTATGCTGTTATTATATAATGGACCAGGAAAAGAGAGAAGGGGGGAGGGGGAGGGTGAGGGGGAATTCAAAAAAAAAGTTTTTCTAACTGAACACTTCAACATAAAAACAAATTCAATAACAACAAAAAGTCCCCGTACCTATCATATATCCGCGTCCTCCACCACCACACCGGCTGGAAACTGCTCGCCAGCCTAAACACACTCCACCACGTCTTCATGTATTCATATTTCGGCGGAATCGCGAGTTTCAGACGTCTCCTATCTTTCACGGGCTTCTTGCAGCTCGTGGTTGGGCTTGTGGGTGAAGGGGTAATTTTATATAGTAAGAATAATAATATTAAAAGCAGCAACAACAGGGAGTCGATGGACGACGACGTGGCTGTGTGGCCGCACCTTGTTTCGATGGCGCTGTTGGGAATGTATTCTGTGCTGTTTGCATTTGAGCTTATGGGGTTGGCGCAGAAGCAGAAAGAGGACGGGCAGGCGAAGGGGCTGGGCAACGTAACGGATGATGGCGTGGGTGGGATAGATGAGAAGAGTGAGGATGACTTAAATTCGTTGGGGAAAGCATTGAAGAATTAAGGAGCCATTGCGTATGAAATGGGGAGACTCCTGTCAAAGAAGATGAAGGGGTAAATCAAAGGCTCAAGGTTTTGGGGGAATTGTTCGAATATGGTATGGAGCCCACCGCCACTGCAGAGGGGAAGGGAAAAGGCGCCGACAATGCCGCTAATCATGAATTGTCGAATATGAAATAAAATAAAGTATAAAATAGATTGCGGGCTATGTATCTAGCTCTCTAACCGGAAAGGATCGGTATATCGGCATTGCGTCTATCACGAGCTAATATAAACGGCAAACAAGACGATTCAAGGGAAAAAAAACTGTTGGGAAACCACTGCCAAAGGGATCAATCCTTAAGGGAACCCCGACACCCTCAAGGATTAAGTCTGACAAAAGACAAAGGCCGAAAGTCCATAAAATCCATGGGTCGCTCAAAATAACTGGTTCGTTTCTGTGGTTCGAACACCACCTGTGTCTGTGGTCAGTGGTATACATGTGATAAAATAAATAAATAAATATATAAAAAAAATAAAAAATAACCGAAATGAACGAAATGGGCATAAAAATAAGAATAAAAATAAAAATAAAAATAGAACCAAAAGACGGCTGATGACTCGTATATTCACATAAAACCGTTTGTTCCTTCAAGGTCTCCCAGATGCCATTTCCTGCATTTGATACCCACCTCTATTCACTTCAGCAGGCCCTCGAGCGACACTGCCATCAAACAAGCGCTCCTCCTCATCCCGCGAAACCGGATGGAACCCTTCCGGTGGCATATTGGCTCTGTTATATGGAGTATCACAATCAGCCGATCGTAATGCTGGGAAGTAGCGTCCGTAGGTAAAGTACGCCACCGATATCCCGAGGAGCGAGCCGATCGTCACGTCATACGTATCATGTCGATAGTCTGCTAATCGAGACAGGGCGATCATGAGAGCTCCCAGTAGTGGGGAGAAAGAGAATAGGAAGCGGGCCAGTCCTGTTCGAGGTCGGAATACATGCAATTGGCCAGCGAAGAATCTGGGGTATATTAAATAAATGAAGCATGTCAGGAATCCATCCATATTCATTCTCTGCTCATGTGGTTGGGTTGGTTGGTTGATTGATTGAGTGTTAAAAACTTACATGGCAAGATATCCCAACCCCGCAAAAGCAAAACTGCTATGCCCGCTTGGGAAACTTCTCCATCCTTCATGAAGCTTGTGGGATTCAGGCGCTGCGCATGCAGCAATGGTAACCAGTTTATGTGCTGGCGTCCCTTTCTCTGGGCTGCAGCGCGACAGGAGATCAGGGCGTGGTCTGCCCACCGCATTCTTTATTATGTCCGTTAGGAAGGATGTAAGGGTGAGAGTGACGAGTAGTCCAAGCACGGATATATGGGCGAAGTGTGATTCTGGCCGAATAATCACTGCCCACAAGATGATGAGGACTAATGGCATCACTCCCGAGTATATAATTGACCAGACTGTATTTTATGTGTATAGTGTATTAGCCAGCGTATCAGCAAAAATTAACTCCAGGCCGGACCCCTTCCCCCCCCCCCAAATTGAATTGTAGAAATTGTTATGTTATGAGCAAATCAAAAATTTATATATACTCACGAACAGGGACCCGCTCCACCTCTGCAAAAGGGAATTGTATGGCAACATTATCCAACGTAAACATCCGGTGAAAGGGGACTACGAAGGTTTGGACCTGTCTCGTCGACAAATATGCTTTCAATTAGTATACTGTGCATACATGTATATAAATATAAAGTCCCAAAGGGAACCCCGGGGAAAGAGAACAAACTGACCATGATCCATCCCCCGGCGAGCACCACCAAGCTCACATAGTCCGCAGCATACGACCGGTGACAAAAGCGAGCCAGCGCTCCTATAACCCCATGCCGACTAGTGATAACCGAAACGGCTTTATTTCTTTGAAACAGATCATCTTCAGGCATTATTCTGTGGAAAAGTGCTCAAACGACGGTCGGTAGGCAGGGAGAGACGGTCGTCACTCGCGATGGGGCAGATTGGGCGAGCCCGCAACCATAGTCTCAGCGAATGGGAGATTCTGCCAAGGGCTTGCCGCAATCGGTTTGTAATTTTTCAATCCCCGTAAAGAAGGTAACGAATGTCATGTATTAGTTGTGTCGTCTCAGGTTGTCAGGTAGCAGCCGAGTGAGTGAGGAGGGAGTTTAACGCTTACTGCGTAACCTGCTGAGGTTTGGTTTGAATGGCTTTTGAATGGCTGTGGCGGGTCTAAAAATATCCGCGCTGCTATAGGCCAACCTTACTCCGTACACTCAATTAAGTTAGTTGCTACTCTTTAGTAGTACAGATACTCCCAGCAAAGGATTTGATATTTACACAACTACTACTCCGTACTTTTCTATACACTCATGCATGACCCAGCATCAGCGACATGAAGTCTCGCATATTTGCCCATAGGAGCAGCTATCTTCAATTTCTTTTCATCCATGTCCGGCCCTTTCTTCGGGTCAATCGGGAAGGAAGACACCATATACTGTGGCGAGACAGGATTCGATGAACAACTTCAAGCTCCACATCGATTTTGCGAAGATGGAGTTTGAGGAAATCCTAAAAGTCTCAGAAGTGTCCTTCATATTTCATGTCAACTACTGCGGCAAGCCATGGGACTTGAAACTGGTATGTATGTACTCCGTACCTTCATTTAGCATGCATGAATTCCTCAACCTGTGTCTTTTATTTTTTATTTTTATTATTATTATTATTATTATTTTTTTTTATTTTATTTTTTATTTTTTTTGTCTGATCATGATGCAACGCAGTTCCACAATAATGGGACACCTGGGTACGCCTGCAATTGTATTCAAGATTTGGACCGCTCTTGCTGCGAAATCAGAGCCTATTACAGGCTTAAACAGTTCAAAATATGTGATGTTGAGGTTATGCCTGATTTCTATGGTTTTATACTTCGTTGAACAGCAATTCGATCCTCAGCCGGGTATCTTAGTCCAATCCTCCTTGGGATATAATAGGCGCTGGCCGCGAAGGCACTACTGCGTAGATAGTGGTAGGGATATGACGGCTGAAAGAATTAGAGGGCATGGGTAGCTCTCAGATTGTGTTTATAGATAGTAGATATATATAAACAGAGTAGTATCCTTGGCAGATAAGAAAGAAGAAACAGGTTGTATTCAATCTAAGATTGATTATTGGGGAATTTGAAGTACGCAGTAGAGGAACTGCTGGGCTGCAGGTGGTCTGCACGGAGGAAGATAGTACTATCTGTCAGTTTCTTTTACCCTCCAGGTCCACTGGGTTTGGTAAACGACAACTACCTTGTTGTTGTTGTTGTTGTTGTTGTTGTTGTTGTTACCTCCCAGCTCCTTTCCTGTTTATTGTTATATTGCTAAGATCTAACATAGATCTTCGAACCACCTGTTACAAAACCTAACTTTTTACATCCTAAATTACACCACAAAAAATTATCAGACAATAGTCATCTGGGGTGTTGTTTGGCCCCCCCTGCCTCCGCTTCAGCACTAGCATACGTGGTCAAGATGTCCGTCTCTCTGGGCTCAGCCTCTCCGGGAGTTAGAGGGCTTTTGTTCACCCAACCTGGCCCCTGCTTCAGGCTGGCAGGCTGTTGGCCCTAAAGCTGGTTGGAATCTAGCTAAATACCCCTCCCTTGTTGACTACTATATTAAATAAAAGCAAACACTTTTCCCTCTTCAAATGGCTTTTGTTATAGTCGTCGTATGTCATTTTTTTCGACTGCGACAAATAACACGTCACATATTCAATACAGCATGACAATTACCTACGCAGAACAAGCCTATCGAGAGGCTTTAAAAACTTTCGAGGAGAACCTCAACTCGCAGCAGCTGCGCGATGTGCAGAGTCCCACCTCGCTGGGCGACCTATGCAACATTGCAAAATCGATCAACGCAAAGCATGCCTCGAAGGATGACCGCAAGACGATCCGCTTCACTGAACGTGTTAGTAAGGTTCTCAGCATTCTGCAACCCTTCGAAGGCATTTTGAGCAGCGTCGTCAGCGCGGAGCCCTTCGGCGGCGGCAATTTGATATGGAGCTCTATCCGCTTTACGTTTCAGCTAGTCGAGGACGCGCAGACTATTTTCGACAATGTCTTTGGGTTCTTCGAGGGTATCTCGCTTGAGCTGGAAATTATTCAAAAGGAGATTAATACATTCAAGGACTCACAACTGGTATCCAGCGTCGGGCAGCAAGTATTTTCCTCGCTGCTGGACTTCTGGGTGTATGCCGTCAAAACATATAGAAACTTACGGTTTGGCTCGTTGTCTATCAAGTCGTATTCTATAAAAAGTAAATTTGAGCAGTTGCAAAGCAAGCTACAGGAGCAAACTGTACTTCTGAAGAGTGCAGCACAGGCGCAGCATCACGAGAATTCAAGCCAGTTCTGGAATGCATTTCAGCAGTCTCATCGGGGTAATTATTGTTCCTCATCCATTCATATTTTATTGCTGGTTGTATGTACAGTATACATACATAGTACAGATATGCTGATACGGATACTTTTCGTACTAGATAATGCCGATCAGCACGTCTTTGATTGGCTCAAAGCCCCAGACTACGCCACAGATTTGAAGAAAGCAAACTCAAGACGACATGATGGCACATGTGCGTGGGTAATGACCAGACCGGAATACAAATTATGGTCGGGTGCTTCGTCCGACACGCGGTTTCTGGTTATTTATGGCATTCCTGGCGCCGGAAAGACAATCTTGAGCTCGTTCCTAGTTGAACGAGCGAGGCGAACGTTTCAGAATGGTACAGATCACAAGAAGCCTTGCCTGACTCTCTACCATTTCTTCAAGGCCGACGACGAGACCAAAAATACACCCTTGGGCGCTATGAGATCTCTCCTCGAGCAGTTGTATAGCTTCGTGCTGGAGAAAAATATCGAAAACCTGCGAACAGCGTTACAAAACACCGCTCGGAAACGCCATGTTGATTACGAGGAGATGTTGGCTGCATTTGCTAGCTCGGTTTACCATGCTGGCTGCACCTTTACTATCGTCCTCGACGCCCTTGATGAATGCAGAGGTGCCAAGGCCCTCTGCAAAGACCTAAAGACGCTTGTTTCACATCCTGATATACACGTCGTTGCCACCAGCCGAAGGACTGGTGAGCACGTGGACGTCATTAGCGGACCGAGAACAAAAATTATCGTGATGACAGAAGATGATGTCAAACGGGACATTGCCTCCTTCGTTCGGTACAAGGTGAACAAAATGCCAAATCTGCAATCGCCATCTCACCATCGTCTCAAGGCCCTGGTCATCGATGAGCTTTCCAAGAAAGAAAACCACAAAGGCATGTTTCTATGGGCATACCTGATGTGCAAAGATATTAAAATGCAAGGCAGCATGGCTAAAGTCCGCCAAGCACTTCTGAAACTGCCAGGCGACATGGTAGCACTATACATGAAGATACTAGAGGGATTGAATGAGAAACCTGTTGCAGAACAAGATTTTGTGCAACGGGTATTTCAATGGGTAGTGGGAAGCATTCGGCCCTTGCGCTGGTGTGAACTAGACCAGGCACTGCAGATTGATCAGTTTCGCGGCGTCACGTACGAGGACGATGATGAGTATGAAGAGGCATACATTTATTCCCGTAGAGATGTGGTAAAGGCATGTGGCTCCCTGGTGCAATATTCAGGGCTGGACGATGGAGATACTATTCGTTTAATACATTTGTCGGCAAGGGAGTTCCTGCAGCGTCAAATAACCCAATCCATAACTATCCCACCTAATCTTACCAAGTACTTCGTCGAAGTGATGACTTCAAATGCGGTATTAGCAACAGCATGTCTGAACGTTCTGCAGTTGTCCTCTGTACAGGAGAATGCATACTTCCGAATCCCCAAAACTCACCACATTAGAACGGAACTTATGAATCTATGCCCGCTCTTTGAATATGCGGTCTTATACTGGCCGGAATTTGCGTGCGAGTTTGCTGATGCTGTAGCTACTGCTGAGAATGACATCAAGCAACCTGAAGATTTTTTTGAACTCTTGGCGCTCCTTCTAGATGGACCTTGGAGCCTTTGCTGGCTCGAGGAATATATTCGTCTTGGTGGTATCGATATTGCGATGTATACGGTTGAAAGGATCGGAAAGCTCGCAGAGTGTGTCTCTCAGAATGGACCCTCATTCTCCCCACAGCAGTGGGCCGCGCATGTGGTACATGCCCTTCACACTTTTTCAGAGACAATTTCGCATTCTCCTGAATGCCTCCATACATGCGTTGAGGCTCCTGGACGCCCTGTCTCTCTGGCCACCAGCCGTAAACCCCAGTGGCTGGTCACTCTCGGTGCTCTAAACAGAGACCTGCCGAAGAAGCAACCACTCCCGAAGGGTGAGCGTGGGTGGATTGGATATAACCACAAATCCAGATCGGTATTCCTAACAGATAGAGAGCACGAGAATATTCGTGTGAGTCGCCGCCATCTTGATGGAGCCACTGCTTATCGACCAGCTGTAGAGGGTGGAGAAAAGAGCCATCAGGGCACCTGGAGAGCTCGTTCTGCACAGCTGAAACAAGATGCAACTTTCCTCGCGGTGACATTCTGCCCAGACGCAAAGGAGGAGCTCTTCTACCGCACGGTGTGCTGGAGTTTGTCCAGCCCGAAGCAAGTCTCCGTTACTGCCGATTGGGCCCAAGTTATTATTGTTGACCGCTGCGAATCGGAAGTATTTCGCGCTAGCCCTCTACATGTACGCGGGAGCCTTGTTGCATTCGGTGAAAATAACTCTTTGATTACCCCAGGCGGAATCTGGGATCTAGCGACGGAGGATATGCTTCCTTCGCCCAAGGAGATCTGGAACCCGGAAAATCCAGAGTTGATATCGCAGACTTGCTTCAGTTCGACTCGAGCAGCAAGGGTCCGAGATCGTCGATACCTGGAGATCTTAGAGTTATTTGGGTCTGAAGGGTGGAATGCCGGAGACCTTACAGCGTCCTTCCAGTTCTCTGTAGAAGAACGCATCGCCGAGGGCTGGGCCAGAATCCGAATCCGTTGCTTCAGCCGGTCTGGCGCCAAACTACTCCTGACGTACTACGAGGGGAAGGAAAAAAATGTAGATGCCGACTCCCTTCAGCAGTTGCACCCTAGAATTGTTTGCGTCATTTTGGACGGGGTAGGTCCAACGACCGGCACCCAAGTCGATTTCCCCATTCATTCTGGCACCGCACTTTTGGATTGTCAGTTTACAGAAGACGAAGAAAGGATAGTAGCGAAACTCCAACCACCTGATGACGATGTAAACGCCGGTGGAGGAACCTCCATCGTTGTCTGGGGCCTACACAAACAGGGGGGGAAATACGACGAATGTGTCCATCTTCAATTCCTTTGGAAGTCCTTTGGCGAAGTCTCCTTTACGATAACACCGTCGATTTTAGCGGAGCCAAAAGGTGGCATACTGATCGCATTTTCGGACGGGGGCGTGGCTCGCCGTTCAGTGACGGATATCTGGTCGGAAGAAGAAGATGAGAAGTTGCAAACTTCCCGTCATGCGCTGGAGGCTAGAGGCAAGATGCTGAACTACATTACCCCTGATGGAGCTAGCCTTTTTGCCATATTTTTGACTGATATTCTGTTCGTTGTATTCCCCTTAACCTCCTCGTAGACTTGGGATGTCTCTGCTAACACAAATCTCAAATAGAGGACCTTCTCCGTGTTTGACATTTGAACCTTGGAGCCTGAAGGAAGGGCAAGAACTCACCTGTCCTACCATTAAGCGACCACTCCAACCGTCTCCCGTGAACAACTCCCTCGATTCAAACGGTCGATTTTTGCTCGCCAAGTCTCAGATTTTCGACCTCAGCGACCCAACATCTCCAAAACCGCTATCCTTCGAACTCGCCGACGGTGGCGATGCTATGGTCACATTCTGTCCCAACCAGCCAGTCTTTGCATACACATGTGAAGAAGATGGTGGTGTCATATTGCGACTTTATGAGGGAAAGCCCGACCGAGCCTGCCAGCTTCTCTTGAGCCATTCTATCGTAGCGGAGTATGGCATGGTTCCGCGAGATATCAAGGTCGCGTTTGATAGCAGTCATAGCCCTCCGCGCGTGTTTGCATATTCCTACTGGACAGAGCTCGGCGAATGTATGACATATATTGTCTCTGTGGAAGAAGACGGCGACGTCAAGCCGGAGGTAATTTCACCAGGTAAGGATTCCAACCACCACTTTATAACCTATATTCTTATTCACACAAACAACTCCTCAGCCTATCTGCCAAGAAAGGGGGTATATGCTTGCCCCTAACGTGCTAACTTCTCTATTCTTCTTACAGAATACATGGCCGATCTAACCTTCTCTCTGGATGGAAAACACATATTCAGCGTTGACCGACAAGTGCGCAACGAGGACCTACAATGGCCCACCCCTATTCCCACTGCCCCGCTCTCTACAACATCGCCCACTACCAGCCTTCATCAGCTTTCCCTCTCCCCTCTCTCCATCCTCGACACCCACCCCATCACTCTAGAGCGCGACTTCTGCTTCATCGACACGGCCCTAATATACCGCATATCCCAAGAAGAGCGATTGGGATCTGTATATCTTGACGTGAAACGCATCCTCGACCCCCCTAGTACGAGTAACTATTTCCGCAGGGCTTTGGGTATCATCCCGGACGATTATTTAAATCGGCTGTCTGACAAAGTATTCATTGTGTGGCCGAGGGATAGTGCGGATGAAGTGAAGCTGGTGGTGGTGCCAGGAGGGAGGAATGGGATGCCGATGACTATTCGATCCGGAATAGCCAGCGGCGAGTTAGTCAGTATTGTGGAGCACGCGATGAGGCAGTGATTTGAAGAGTACTATATAGTACTATCAGTATGTGAGTCATTTGTGCTCAGACGTTTAGTGGACAATCTTGTTGATTAGGGGATCGGGTGCCACGTTTTCGCCTTTTTGGTGCCAGAAGCATACTATACTATGTAACGCATGTAGATGTGGATTGTATCGGGGTACAGAGAGGAATAGCTAAAATTACAAGCCAGGGAGTGAGAAGGACGAATCTCAAAAGTACTAGTACTCTGTTTAGTGAAAATATATAAGAGTATAGACAAACAAATCGATTACAAAATTTTACCATGTTGCTAAGCTGGTTTCGCGCAGCCTCCCATCCCTTGAACCCAAACACTGCGCAGTAGAAATTCCTCCGGCCTGCAGCCTCAACCCAAAACGGCTAGCCCTGTTTATGAGTAAGTTTTAAGTTTCAATATATGTAGTACTGTACATTACACCCAGTAACAACAACTCATGGTGTTGACGACAAACTACATGCAAAATTTCTCTTGATACTGCTCACTGACCTGAACTACTCATGAAGCGCCTTCTACCGGCTTCAAAAAAAATAATAACTTGAGAGTCGCACATATAAAAACATGGCGGAAACCAGCCACCAAAAAGTAACCGCCGCATTCCCACCTCCCCCACCCTTCTGGAAACATTTCACGTCACAGAATCTCAAAAAATTGGAGGAATGCAAGCAGCAACAAGAGAAAAAGCTACGATCAAAACAGACTTGGACGCCTGAAGCTCTTCGCATGCTTGAACTGCCGCCGGAGCTGCGATTCCTCGTTCCGCCGAAAGCCCCAACATCGGGTTCATATTCGCTGTTCGGAGAGTCGCAATCGGTACTTACTTCCAATACTACAACCCCAAATCTCTATATCTGCCTGGCATGTAACCTGGACTAATATTGGTCAATCGTGCCCTAATAGGTCTCTATAAATCTTCCCTCGCTGCAGGATCAAGGCATTGAGCAACTCTACCCATCTCCACCCTCAGGTGAAGAAAATGCCCTACCCCCCAACCACCGATTTTACCTCCTAAAAATCAGCAAATCCCTCCTTCTCAACTTCCTTGAATTCATTGGTGTACTCGCATTGTGTCCAGAACGCTTTGAATCGAAAATACAAGACATACGAAACCTATTTATCAACGCCCACCACCTCTTGAACTTATATAGACCTCATCAGGCACGCGAGTCCCTGATAATGATGATGGAAGAGCAGCTGGCGCGGACCAAGGAAGAAATCAGAGAGATGGATCGGGTTAAAGAAAACGTGCGGAGCTTTCTTGAACAGCTGGAGGCTGAGGGGTCGAATACTGGTGGGAAAAGCTCTGGGGTTTGCGACGCATCGGGCAAGCACCGTGAAATTAAGGGTGAAGAAGAGGATGTGATAAAAGAGGCTAGGTCTATATGGAATTTACTCGACGAAATCGATGAAGATTGACGAACACCATTTAGCGATTTGAGAAATACGACCCATCCGGGTTTAAACCGGAGCACATTGGTGGAGCCCGCACTGTTCATAAAACCATTGAGCTCTCGCTATGTAGAACTATGGATCTCTTCCGCGCCCGTTCCGTCGAGTCTATGCGGGCATTCAGGTTACCAGCATACGCGCAGGTTCAAGGGTGCGATCTAACGGCAGATGCGCTGGGAGCCTCAGAAGCGCACCCGGGAATCTACTTCTGACCAGGCATGATGACCGCGTTCAAAGTTTTGTACTGTACATCGATCCTTCGAGTTGTGGTGTGCTCTTATCCACAAAATATGGCTTTTGGACTATATGTGGCTGATGAGAATCATCCGTCAATGCAAAAGAGGTACCCTAGCAGTAAATAGCATCAACACACAGTTCGTTACAGAGCTAAAGAGCTCTTGTGGTAACCAGTTTCATGTTCTGTACGCCCTTCATCAATGCCCCACAGAAAGCCGCAAACATGAAACAAAAATTGGGCAATGCGCGTCTTCATACTTAAATATTACCAATGTATATAGGGTGGAGTAAATTATTTTACCCACGCAGCGATATAAGTACTACAATTCTTTCAAATATTGCTCAGAAAATGTCTATTTTTGTTTAAACTACTTGCTAGTCCGCCAGGGAGTAAATACTAGTAGCTAGCAAGCAGGCTAAGCAGAACGTCGTCATTTGCAGCCATACAAAACCCGAGTACCGCAGAACCCGCCAGTGGGGGGCTAGACTACCCAAATACCCGCCTTGGGCAAATGAGAGCAAAAGGCCAGAACTTGCTTTTCTTCCCACCAAAACTCCAGACCACATTTTAACAAAACGTCCCCAGGGGTAAAAGTTGAAGCGCTGTCCTCACCTGTTTTTGGTAGCCCGAGGGAGATATGGCCGGCGGCTACTTACCTGTTGACGACGACGATGACGATGACGGTGACCACTTCGACAAGAGCAAGGTGCATGGGGGTCAACAGAACAAGGATAGTAGCGACGGGGACGGGGATATTGTAGACAGGCAAAGAGATAATAATAATAATGAAGACACCTTCTATGATAGGAGGAATAGCATCCGGTTCAATCGGGACTACTACGGTTTAAGCTCCAGAATCGCAGATTTCGCTGTTCATGGTGGAGATCATCTGCTCGATCATGGGAAAACGGTACGCCCATGTGTATCTATATTGTTTATTTTATTTTTTTATTTTTTTATTTTTTTTTAAGCAAGGAATGAAGCTCATGATATGGCTGCGATCAGGATCTCAATGGCTGGGCGTCAATGTGGTTCGTATCTCTATTCCCCTTGATAATTCCCTTCTTTTTTTGAACAACCGGAATAACCGTGTCTAATATCGAGGATACAACAGGCTTGCATATCAGTCTATAGGCGCCATATACGGAGACATTGGCACCAGCCCGCTTTATGTTTTCTCCTCGACGTTTCCAACCCCCCCAATACTTGATGACCTACTCGGAGTACTATCCCTGATAATCTGGGCATTGATCCTCATTGCGACAATTAAATATGTCGGTGTGGTTTTATGCGCGAATGATAAGGGCGAGGGTGGCTCCTTCGCCCTCTTCTCACTGATACGACGTTATGTTAGTTCCTAATTCTGGGTGGGGATATGGTCCTCGAAGCAGAAAAGTTGGATGTTCAGGCTAACGTCTATATATACTTTTGTGCATATATGTAAGCGTAGGTCGACATTGATAACCAGAACCGGGACATATCAGACTTCATCGGACAGGGCGATGAGAAACCGTTACGGCCGTTTAATCTAAAAGCTATGAACATGTTGAAGAGGAGCTCTGGGGCGAAGAAGGCTGTTAAAATCCTCGCCGTGCTTGGGGTTTGCATGGTCATATCAGGTAACCACCCGACAACTTGAGGAAAAGCACCACTACGCCTCTTTACTTACGGATTTTTATTTTTTTATTTTTTTTATATAGACGGAGTTTTGACTCCTGCACAGTCCATCCTTGGTGCTGTTCAAGGTATGTTATGCGCAACCCATTCGACAGGAGAAGATCAATCCGCTGATTTGACAATACATGAAGGGATCCAAATTGCTGCTCCGAATACTGCGACGCATACTGTGGTAGCCATTGCTTGTGTCCTGATCGTTTTCCTCTTCGCTTTACAGCCGTTCGGCACGTCTAAATTGAGCAGTTTCTTCGCGCCGGTTGTTATTGTCTGGTTAATTTTCAACGTCGTCTCAGGTGTCTATGTATGTTTCCCGTCCATGATAGATACCGGGTTTTCACAAACACTGACAGGAAAAATAAATTTTTTTAAAAAAAGAACCTACTTGCTTACGATTCGTCGGTCCTGCGTGCATTTTCTCCATGGCTAGGAATTGATTACCTCGTCCGGAGAAAACTCGAAGGATGGAAATCACTTGGCGGCGTCCTACTTTGCTTCACTGGTAAATCTAACCGCTCTCAGCCCTTAAGTGGTGGCCTTAATTAACAATGATACAGGCGTCGAAGCTCTATTTGCCGACCTAGGCGCATTCTCAGTCAAGCAAGTCCCAATCTGTTTCCAGGAGCGACAAAATTTTACTCAGTGCTAAAAGATTTTCTCCAACTAGGGCAATACGGGTCTCGTGGCTCTGTTTTGCATTTCCTTGCTTGATCCTCACCTACTGCGGCCAAGCGGCCTTCATCAGTATCCACCCAGACGCGATCGCGAACCCCCTGTTCAAATCAGCACCCACAGGAATGTACTGGCCTATCTTCTTACTCTCGATACTGACTTCGATTGTTGCGTCCCAGGCCATGCTTACGGGGACATTTCAACTTATGTCACAGGCCATTCGCATGGGATACCTACCTAAGATCCGGGCTGTACACACTTCGAAACGAATTCCCAGCCAAATTTATATCCCCTGGGCAAATTGGTTGATGATGCTTGCGGCACTCGTGGTCACGGGCGTTTTTAAAACGGTCAGCCTCAAGAACATGCACCCTCCTTTTTGAATTTCGGTGCTTGTTGCTAACCATCTGCTCAAAAAGACCACGAAACTGGGCAATGCTTACGGCACATGTGTGGTTGGAGTCGGCTTTATCACCACCTGGCTCGTCGCTCTGGTATCGACCATTATCTGGAACGTCCATGTCGCCATTGTCATGCCCATATTTTTATTCTTCGTGTCAATCGACGGCCTATTCGTTTCATCTGCTCTATACAAAGTTCCATCTGGTGGTTGGTTCACTATCGCCATGGCCGCAATCCTCTCGAGCACTCTCCTCACCTGGAACTATGGTGAAGAGTGTCAACTGGAAGCGGATAGAGATGACTCCTCGCTATCACGAGCAAAGGTATTTGCCGACACGGACGGGACGTTGTTTATACGCCAGGGAGATGAACATCTCGCGGTGAAAATAATTAGAGGTATTTAATCGGATCCTATTTAGTGGTGACCAGGTGAACCCGGCTAACTACGGTGACTTGTTGAATTAGGAATCGGAATATTTCTCGTCGAAACTGACTCAAATTCTCCCCCGGTCTTCGACCATTTCTTGAGGCAATTTGAAGCTTCTCATGAAATAACAATCCTGTTACACATCAACCATATCCCCAGATATCATGTATGTCTTGTCCAACCTACCAGATTTGATATAATAATAACCTGGCTCCTGTTAAAGGGAAAAACAAGTTAACCAATCATTTTCGATGAACAATGTAGGTTCCTCCCATCGACCGGTTCCGAATATCTAAAACCGCCATTCGTGGGATATACCGCGTCACCCTCCGTCTAGGATACGGCGATACCATATACTGGAACTCATTCGAGCAATCATTAGTAGACCAACTAGAAATTCTAATATCGAACAACGTCGACAACGACCACGACACCGACAGCGACAGCGACTTTGATCCAAACAAACCTCTTCAACAATCATCATCCTCATCGTCCTTACCATCGCATTCCCTCAAGCGTGCCACACCTTTCTCATCCAACGACATTCCCATGTCCACCATCCCACCTCACACCAAAGGCGGCCATCCACATAAACATCAACTCACACCCCCGGACTTAAAATCCATAACCCAGAAGCCCATCACATATATAATCGGCAGAGACAAGCTGTTTATCAAGGAAGAATCGAACTTCGTGCGCCGCGCGATGCTCACTGTGTTTGTGGCCGTGAAGAATCAGCAGCGGACGAAGCTATCACAGCTGAAAGTGCCGGTTGATCGGTTGGTGGAGATTGGGTTCTCGAAGGCTGTTTAGGATTTCCCTGGACTCTCTCTATCTCTCTCGTGTATTTTTATTATCCCGTTTTTGTTCACTTTTACTTTTCTCTCCTCGGTTCGTTTCGAGATTTGCGTTAATGTATATGTATATAAATATGTATATAGACCTAGAATTCCTGCTTCTAATAAATGAGTTCCTCCTTTTACGCTAATATATTATTCATCGGACTTCCAAAAAAGCAGCCCCCCTTGATCTTCAATAAATAGCTAATCTTCAATTTTCATATCCAGCCTCAACCTTTCAACTTTCAAAGCAATGTATTCCCCACAATTACAAATCCCCCCACCCCTGCCAGTACATCTGCCAGCCGGGCCAGACCAACGGGCCCTGGCATATTTAGTCACACGAAGATGGATATTTTCAACTTATGGCTGCTACTTTTCATAAATAACCAGTCACAATGCACGTTTCTCTATGTCCCTACTCCGCACATTCAACCATCGCCACCATATGTAGTGCACATGCAAAGAGTACTAGTAGTACTTCGTAGCAAGGTTAGTCAATCCCCTTTACCCCTCCCGCCATCCAACGGGGTCACCGATGAGCGCATGAACCAGACCGCCGAACTTTTTGATTTTTGCCTCGTGCCGAGCCGGGAAAAGGACGTATGAATAAAATATATTGTAATCATAATTAACGCATGGATATAAGAAAAAAGTAACTTACTAGTACTAGTAAGTTTTTTTATATATTATATATATATATA
>LGUA01000309.1:0-20965 GCA_001660665.1 Emergomyces africanus
ACTATATGCTTAGGTATATATCTAGGAGCTTAAAATAAGTAAGACGTAGGGGTATTGTGATCCCTCTGGTTTCTCTCCTCCGGTCCGTAGCTATCACCAAGAATTAGTACTGCGCTAAATGTGAAAATCCATGCACCAAGAAGATATATGTAGACTTATAAAAACACGGGTGGTTTGTAGTGGTCGGTATAGGTAAATAACGGAATTTAGTAGCATTTGAGAAGAGAAATGGGCATCGATAACCTGGGAGGCTCAACATAGGAAGCAGTTTTGGTGGATATCGCACAACGAACTATATTACCTAACAAGGAAACTCACGATTGAGCCAGTTGGAGATAGGCGGAATCCAAGCCCCAGGCCAGCTACCGACAACAGTAGCGCGGACAGTAAAAAAGGGTAGATATAGACCAGAAAACCACTGTCGACTATAGCTTCATAGGAATGCAAGTATAAGAAAACAAGAGCCTGACAACTCACCGGTACGGAAATGGAGATTACTAACTCGGATACCCGGCGTAGCATGTAGTGTAGAAACCTAGGTGGAGGTAGGTCGAGAGGAGTGTCGGCGCACAAACCCAACGCCCGTTCCCTCAAGATTATACGTAACACTTCACCAGGTTGGATACCAGTACGTGACAAAATTAAGAAAGAAGCCAGAGAAGGGAGGAAGGGAGGAGGAAAAGGGACTAGGGGAAAGAAGTGAAGAAAAGAAAAGGGAGCGTGAAAAAAAGAGGTACGACTGCAAGCAAGCCGTGAGTGTGTCTATCCGGCATGCATAAGTAACCTTCATAGCGCACCACATTCATTTCTTCTATTTTCTGCTTTTTTGCCTTCGACGAGTCTACCCATTGTGTCGGGGAAAAATCGTGTTCGAATTCGCGGGGAATAGACCCTGAGAAGGATTACCTTTTTTTCTCCATCCCTTCCACGGCTTCCGATGAACTCTACACAGAAACTTTTTCTTTTTTCTATGCACGCTGCCATTTTTATCTCGGGTTCCTTCCTGATGTCCAAATCGGCTTCAGATTTTGTGCTGTTTTTATCGGTTACATGGACCTGGATTTGATATGCAATTCCCAGCCCAATCCGGGGCCTGGTTTTGAGGGACACTAGGCACTAGAAAACAAAGGGCTCTTTCTATCGCCGCAGGCTGAGATTAAGCGCTCCAGCAGTAAATCTGGAACTGAAATCACATCAGCTCTTATATGCGGGGATGCGACGCGCTCCATGGGCGACAGCTGCATTTCTCTTTGTGTTGCGAATGGCTGGTGCACGAATAAGCATTCCGGGACGCCTTTGAATAAAAACCAATAAACGCATATTTTCGTAGCTCTGCTATCATGATGCGAGGTGGAATAACAGCGGAATGAAGACAAAATCTTAAAATAAGCTAGATATACCCGAATTGGCCCATCGAGTTAAACCTCCTGTTCGTTGACTCATGGAACCCGGTTTCAATCTAACTCTACCCAAACGCACTAAGTTAAACTGTGAAATCTGCGAGAAACCCGGTCTTCGAACCAACAAAATTAGGAAAAAAATATAACCTTAAAAGGGATTTAAGGTTCAAAATCGTGGTCCCTGCGCCGGGGGGAGTTATTCTCGGTTTTCAAAGCCCAAGCCCAAGATCGTCAAATGGAAACAATGGAGTTTATGCTAACTGAGGCTGCTGCATGCTTAATTGTGGCACACAATAGTAGTACGCAGCGGCACCGCCCAAACTGCGTTCTGTGTGACTTGTCCCTTGTAGTTAAGAATCTGTCGAGAAACGTGAAGTTGTGAAGGCAATTTCCTATCCAAGATGGGGACCACACTGGGGATCCAGTTGAAATAACTCTTCCAAACGAAAAAATGAATAAAGTAGGGGCTATAATTTTGATCTTCAAGTTGTAGAAAAAATGGATGTCACATAGTCACATGACTCCGGACGTTGGTGCCTGGCGCTAATCCAGGCGCTAAATACGTAAAAAGAAGTCCATTGCCATAGGATACCCGAGCTACAACCAGATCTCCTTCCGCCCGTGTTGTGGCAGGGATTTAAGCTGGGGAGAATACCAGCCAGGGGGCGAAACCGGGCGATAAATGATAGTATTTACAAGCCGGGTATGGTCCATAGTTAAGAGTATGATGTTCAGATGGCATAACTTAATAACCGTCCATATATCTGCCAAAAGATAGAAGGATCTTCCATTTCTAAATTTTTTCTTCTTTTTCCATCACACATTCTTGCTTCCTTCGCATTGCTCCTACTCGTGTTTGCTGTATACCATCGTTTTTCTGTCTTCTATATTATAAATTTCCACCAGTTTCATTTCCACTTTGAAAAAGCCATAAAAATAAAACCTGAAACCACAGTATCTTCAAGCTCCCTTTTTAACCCCGCATTGCCATACACTCTCCGTCTCTCTGCGTGTGGCGTGCTTCTATCCCGCAGTGATGGCCACCTTACAAGCTTCAATTCGCCGCTCCAGCTCCACACTCTCATCCTCATATAAACCATCTCTTATAACAATCATACAGCCGTCCCGCCCGATCCAACACCGCTTTATAAACCGCGTCCAGGCCTCCAGCTTCACCGCCTCCTCAACCGCCAAAAAAGAGGCCCAGCAAGAGATCAAGGACCAGAACCGGCCTCATCTGGACCCTAACTCCGCCGAAAGCGCTGACAGTAGTACATATGAAGTCACCAGCCAGCAGGCCGCTTTCGGGCCTTCAAACACGGCCCTGGAGTCCGAGCTGGAAGAGGCGCGCCAGGTATCAGCATCAGGCCACTATAGCAACGGCACGGATTAAAATACCAAGGATGCGGAAGGTAGCAAGGGAATCACAAGTGCTAAGGACCCTTTGGAAGCGAGCCTGGGTGAACCTAGATGTTTCAATCACTTCGAAACATGAAAGGGGGTGTGAAGGGTCAGAAGAAGGAAGGGGAAAGGGAAGGGGTTTTATAAGCATTCCCCAAGATGCTGTCTTGGTCTCTTTTCTATTTGGTCTTTATTACTATTACTTGGGCCTATTTCCCATGACCCTGTGCGCTGTCCTGTCTGGTGTTTTTTTGTCATGCATTTATGATATTTTATTGGTTGGAGAGGCAACCAAGCCCAATGGAGCTCTACGAGAAGCGTTGCATAACTTCATTCACTAGCACGCTTATTTTTTTTATGTTTTTTTATATAGATGGTTTTTGGCAGTATTTTGGTTTATATATTTGGTTATGGCACATAGATATATATATATATATTTCAAATTACAGTACATCTCTTCTGGAGGCGGGACGCTCCATTTCCGATAAATTCAATTTACATTTTTATATTACGAAATCCCCATATCGATAAATGGCCAATGGCCGCCAATCGGGTGCTTCTAAGTTTCACGCTCCCCAATATGGAGTTGTACCTTCTACAATATTTCATTTCTCTTATCATTTTTTGAACCCAATTCTGCATATGAATCCCTCCACCCTAATTTATTTTTATTTTTATTTTTATTTTTTTTTGCTTCAGTGAGGATTATATCCTCGGCGTTTGAGATAGTTAAACCAACGACTCCATTCTCCCAGTTTGTATATTTTCGGCAAGCTGTTGAATGTGGTGAAGGCTGAATAACCCGTCAAGACAAAATCCGCTAATCATATCTTTTTTTTAACTCCTCAGCCTACGTCGGATGACCTGTGAATGTCCTCGGGATCAAAATGTTCGAACTGTTGGAACATGGTAATAACAGAAAGTGGGGAGACTGAAAAATAATTTATAGACTAATAGAGCCAGTGAAATTCCAGTTCCGTTCCTCCCTCGCGACAGGGATATCATAAAACCACTATCATTTCACATTTTACTTTTAGATTTTAGCTCTCAAACACCAGCATGATCAAGTAGATACAAAAAGGGAGGAAAGGGGTAATTTAAATCTGCAAATGCTGAATTTGTGCTTCGTGGATTCGACTGTCGTCCGGGCTAGATCGAAGGGCGAATGGCAACCACCAGGGAACTTCAGATAAATGACGAATTTCGTAGTTGTATGCTATCTAAAGCATACACGCATTCGTGAGATCCACTATGCAATATTTGTGTAAATATCACTAGTGGTGAGACTTGCTAGGCCCACGTTCGGCGAGTTGTCGCTATGAGGTGGTTCCAACGGGGCCCTCACCGCCCGGGATCAACTATTGTTTTGAATGAGTTTGCAATTCTACGGAAAGAAATAAACACCAAAGGGGATGTCTAATAAAGGCGGAAGTGCGGTACAGTACATACCATGCAGATATTATTTCCGTTCAGGAGTATCTTTGGCAGTTTGGTCTGAGCACCCGTGTAGTCACTATAATGCCCTCAGAATATGGAAATGAATGGGTAGTATGTGAGCAAATCCGCTCTTTTTAGTACATAGAGATAGGAACCTGTCGCGATAGGGTGAACCGCAACGTACAATTCAGTGACATCTTCGAGAACCATATCTATGTTTAGGTTAGCTGAATTAACTTTTCTCTATAATATGTATAAAATGCTCAGCCACCAACTAGGGCGGAGCAGGGCGGAGAAGGGGAAGAAACGTACTAACGTAGTCATCGAAACCGAGTAAAGTGCCAGAAAACTCTGAATGAAAGGTCAGTTTAGCCTGACAGACACCGAAGCCAACACGAAGTTATCGTGTCACAGGCATACACACCTTTATCACCTTTCATGACAACCCAAATTTTCGAACCAACACATTTATCAATCAGTTCTACAACATATAAGGGTTAACACCAAAAAATTGACACTTGACACCACATAAGGGCTTGAGCAGTTCGAGCTTTACCTAGAGGGAGCAGCTGAGAAGCCATGGTTCCAGCCCTCGTTGCAGTGTTGATAAAAAGCACAGTACTGGCTAAAGGAATGAAGGCAAACAATACTTCAACATAAAAGTCGACTCAACTTGCCGTAATATATCTGTTCTGCGGCGTCTCATGCGGATTCTCAGTGGTTGTTGGGAGGAGCGGAACGAAGTGCTGGATATCGTAGTATCACATGACGTAAAAGTTACCATGGACATGCAATACCGTGCTAATCGCTTTGGGGAATGGCGTATATCAATTCGCAAAAAAGCCCCCTTTGTACCGGCGGATATCCCCAGACAGCGGAAGAGCTTCCACCTCAGACACTCGACCAGCAATCTCGATTTATTCCCCAGAGAGGCCTGCTTGCATTGCGTTTATATGGCGGAAGGTGTATTTTTAATGGCTACCCTGAATTAACTCTCCAGATTTCATTCGTTCAAGTCTATCATGCCCTCTCGTTTGGAGGATGTTGTCTCTGGCCCAGGCGCTATATGGCCTGAGACAATGCTCTTCGGCGACATGCTCAGGCTGGAGTATTGCAGCGGAGGGAAATCGCGTCTCCAAAACTAGAAATGGAAGCTTGTGGCTGCGCTTGGGCAGTGGATGGTGAGAATCCCACTTCACTTCATCGTCTACCAGACCAAGCTAATATTTTCATTCTATCTTATGTGAAGCCGCAATTATTACCGTTCTACCAAGGTGCCCTATGCCATGTCAAAACATCAAAAGTTTCGAACGCCATGGCGTGGCGCACGGCTAATGTATACACCCTGGCGAGCATTCTCCGACACCTCCATAAACTGTGCTGCGCGGAAGCCTAAACTCCCTCCTGTTTCGAAGCCCCTCGCCCCGAAGCCTTTATTCGGCGCGCGGATTTCGCAAGCACCAACCGTCGTAAAAACGAGGAGCCGGGTACGAGCTCCCCAAGATCCGCGTGTGATCTTAGCGCAAACCCTCACTCCTATAGCCACCGCTTCCGAGTCGCAAGATGAACTGCCCTTAGAACAGCGGATTCTACAGCACCGCAAAACCCATGACTTAAACCCAAAACTTCTCGGCCCGGCTATTGGCTCCCTATGGGATCAGATAGAATTTGATGGAGGCTATACCCAGCGCCTGAAATTGTTAGATGCACAAATAGCAGCCGCAACTGCAGCCCAGGATTCTGGGCCACTGGAAATCCCGACATTCAGACCATCGGCAACCGATCTTGAAATCGATATGCCCGCTTCTGCAGATCTGGTGCGACTTGAACCGATTGAAGTACGAGAACTCGAACAAATCGATCGCAAGAAGGACGTTGAACGTTTTATAAAACGTGTGCGAGTGCTCGAGAAACATGTTTTCGATATCCGGCGTAATATTATATTTCATGACATATCTGTGTCGAGTTTCTTAGATACTGTGTTGAAAAGGTTATATCATGAAGATATTTACGTTGGCAGGCTAAAAGAGATGACTCGGTTTTGGAACTCAATCGATGTATCTGTTCGGAAACGACGACGAGCTTATCTTGATTCCCAGAGCTGGCTCCACAAGGTCAATTCTCAGTCTCTTAAGGAGATTGCGTCTAATCTTAAATATCTGGGAGAATCACCTGGCGTGCCGCAAAAGATCCGGCCTGTTTTTATGAAATATGATAGGTTATTAGGTGTAGATAAAAGACTTATCTCCGTCGCCGGCCACACCTGGCGGAAGTACAGGAGCACCGGGTTATACCTCTCAGAAAATTCTTCTGTTCCCGAGGCGTGGGCTTTCGACATCTCATCTTATGCAACAAGTGATGCTTTAATGCTATACCGCAGAGCAATCAATGACACCATCGAAGAAATCGATAGCATGATAGAACGATTTCGAACCACACCCCGGAAACACAAGCCCTACCGGGACAAGCACCTCCTGGTCAAAACGTTTGAGAGCAACCGAGCTGTCCTGGTTTCATCGAGGAATGACTTAGTTCATGACTTCAGTCCATTTTTATCCTACGCTATATGTCTTTTCTACGCTAGACAACCAACGTCCAGCATTTATTGGAAGCAGTGGGAGATAATTTCTCCCTTCATTCTCTTGCGAGCCCTCATAATTTCTATCAGGAGCTCAGTAAGCGACCTTCTCAATGTCCTCGACGTCGGTAGGCGGGGAGGCTATAGAATGCCGACAAAGGTCGAAACCTCTCTCTGGAAATGGTATAGGGAGTTCCCTATTCTATGGATGGATGAATTTATTGTGGAGCTTGAAGCGTTCACTGAAATTAATTTCATTCGTCTCCAAAGCGAAGAAAGGCTTGCCAAACTTGATCCAAACCGGAATGATCACCAGACAGCTGTTTTCCCGAGTGGAGCTGATATGGAAAAGATTCGTCGCTGGTCAATGGAAATGTCGACAATAACTGGAACCTGGAATGACTTTGCTTCGGGAGACAGTGAGACAGATATATCTCGGAAGAGTACTCGCCTCACAATGGAAACGAATCGTTGGCAGCGTATCCAGAGAGGAGTGAATTCGGGAGTGACA
This sequence comes from Emergomyces africanus, assembly GCA_001660665.1. Classification (NCBI taxonomy): domain Eukaryota; kingdom Fungi; phylum Ascomycota; class Eurotiomycetes; order Onygenales; family Ajellomycetaceae; genus Emergomyces; species Emergomyces africanus. The sequence goes on from LGUA01000309.1 coordinate 7,328, forward strand.
ATAAGATCCACGACGCTAGCTATATCTCGATCACAGCCGTTGAGGCTGAACAAAGCTAAAACACCCAGACGTTCCGGCATTCGCTCAAAGCTCACAGGACCTCTCTCACTGCCGCGAAAACCGTTAAAAAAACGATCCAAAATTCCCGAGACTTCTCTAAAAGTTCCGGCGTCGAAACCGACCAAAAAGAAATCCAAACGTTCGAGCCTTGGTTCAAAAGTTGGCACTATGGATGTAAACCTCCCTGTGGTACTTGAACCGGCGCCATTATCGGTCAAGGGAACGCCCATTTCAGTTCTCAAAAAGCCACATTCACGATGGCTAGGCGGGATATTTAACCATGTGCCATTTTCCAAATACCACACCAAATCTGCAGGTGGGTTTTCTGGGTCCCCCTCACAGGCATCCAACGACCGAACCGATTCATCGCCCTCGAAGTACTGGAGTTATGATCAGAACAAGACGCCTGATGGTAAAAATATCACTATTCATTATTGCACCTCCCTCCAAACAACCGAACAAGTAGCAGCACACTTTCTGTCTGAAACTGTTGTCGGCCTTGATCTAGAGTGGAAAGCCCAGGCATCGACTGGAGATGCGCTTGTGGACAATGTCTCAATGATGCAGCTCGCAAGCAAAGAACGAATCGCGATATTTCACCTAGCGTTATTCAATCCGGCTACTTCGCCCCAGCACCTCGTCTCTCCTACGCTTAAACGTATACTGGAATCTCCCGAGATTGTCAAGGTTGGCGTCGCCATCAGGGCTGACTGTACTCGCCTCTACAAATTTCTAGGCATTCAGACAACCAACCTCTGCGAACTAAGCCGTTTGCACAAGTTGGTGAAGCACCACCTTAAACCGAATCTTATCAACAAGAGGTTGGTGAATCTCTCCCAGCAAGTAGAAGAGCATTTAGGTCTGCCGCTTGACAAAGACTCGGAAATCAGATGTGGCGGGTGGTCGAAAAAGCTCACTTACCGCCAGGTACAATGTAAGTTTATTTTGCTCTCTAGTTCATATGTCCTTTAGTTTCTATAGTGCTTTGGTTCTAACCCATGTACGTAGACGCTGCAACAGATCCGTACGCCGCCTTGCAGCTTTTCCATGTACTAGAATCCAAAAGGCTCCAGCTAGAGCCTGTCCCACCGAAGCCAACGCATCCAGTGATCCCTTACAGTATTGAGAACATTCATCGAACAGACGAGTTACGACAACATCAAGGAAACCCTGTTACACGCGGAGGTGAAATTAAGACGTCGATTGCGGACAACTGAGCAAGTTTAAGTCTCGTAAGTTTGTTTACTGGAGCTTAATTTTGAGGTTTTTTTGCCTCCTCGATGGTGTGACTTCGCAAACCAATGGCCATCAACCAAGGATAACTGCCGTCGCTACCGTTCCAACGGCCTACACTCTTTTCGCATGTTGGTACTTCCATCCCTTCCGCAAATGCGATATAAAACAACATAACGCATGATACTACCCAAACGGACCTCTCCCTGCGCTAAGGCAATATACCTCCTCCCTCTGAAGTAATCAATATAGCCACTACGTCGTTATGCGACTTGCGCGTCCATTTTTTCCACGTACAAAGAAATATTAAAATGGCAACTCACAAAATGGATTGCCACACACCCCTCTAGACTTTTCAGGAGCTTATTTAGATTTGTCGACTTTTACTTTATATTGTGTATATATATATTTTAAATGCATGCATGGTCTCCTGCGTTGTCGGGGCCAGGCGTTGGCGTTTTACTCTACTCTGGTTGGGGAATATTCGGACGGGCAGCTGCTGTCTTGCTAGTTTCCTCGATTTATTTGCTAGATTTTTTTCTTCTTTTTCTTCTTTTTTCCTGGGTCATTTGGTTGGTATAATATTTGATATCCTGTTGCATAGATGGCGCTGGCGTTGGCCCAGAGATGTATAAAGTTTCAGAATTGGGATTGCGAAGAAGCGTACGCATAGTGTGGATGAATTGTATTACATTGATCTCAATTCTAGCTCACGTCTTTACTAAAGAAGCCGCCATATCCGGACTTCACTCTCCCATCGAGACGCATACTTCATCCTCTCACGGGCAAAATTTTAGAGCCCAGCGCTTCCTGCCGACAGAGTGGACACTCGGGTTTCTCACGCACCCAGTCCCGTATGCACGACCAGCAGAACACATGTCCGCACGTCGTCACGCTTGGGTCTTTATACGGCTCCAGGCACAGGGTACATTTCCGCTGCTGACCAGGGGGAACCCACGCGAGTGCGGCGTTGGTAGGATTCGTTAAATCATATCGTGCCTCGCTTGGTGGCAGTGGTGGTATGGATGGAGGTGTATATATGGATTTGAGGGAAGTTTCCTGATCCGAACATTGTTGTTTGTCTTGCTGGTCCTCTGCTGTTTTAGTCGTGAAGGCGGAGACTGTATCCTTGACGTGCAATGTGCCCTGTACAGCGATTTGCAAGACCAGCAACACGCCTAGCACCTCGTAGCCAATTCTAGCTTCGTCATCTTCAATACGCTTCGTGAATACATATCGGAGGCCCCAGATGCGCTTGGATATATGGTAGTACGCTCCGGAGAAGTAGAAAGCAGCGAGATTTAGTGCGAAAATTGGGGAGAGGGAGGTGAGGGAATCAAGATGATCGAGGATATAGGTTTGGAAACGTATGGTGAGGCTCCGTTTAGAGGTTGCACCTTGTTTGGCTGATAATAACGCAGATTTTCCCTGTAACCGGGCGACGCTGTGTTGGAGTTTTGCTCGCAACTTCTGTCGTAGGGCGGGTAGAAGCCGTTGCAATGTCCATGGTATTAAAATGCTACTCAGGATATATCCGACTCGTCGTGCCAGCGATGGTAGCCGCAACGAGTCATCTTCTAGTTGTACTACGTCACAATATTCTTCGCCTAGTGTTCTGTTTCCAACAAGCGTTGTGAGGGAAAGGTAGAGGAGATCGGTAAGGTTCTTGATTGTTTCGGTGTGGGAGTGGGCGTATCGCGCGCCGCGGACAGCGCGAATTATGGTGTGTGCTTGGGCGGAAAGTGTTCCGGAAATGTAAGCATCTTTTTCATGGCTGCGTATAATATCTGGGGATGTGGCCCATGGAAAGAAATGCGAAACCGGGGCAGCTGAGGGTTTTGGATTTATAGCTGGTGCTGGGGATGGATCAGAGTCCATCTTGAGGATAGATATGAAGAAAAAGAAGGCCCGCAACAGAGTTAGATGTACCCGTTAGCACCTTAATAGCCTCTAAAATATGCGCCTAATGTATCTTGTCGTCTAGCAAACAATTCAGCCAGACCAGCCTTCATGACAAAAGTTGTCGTGTGTCTGTCTATACAGAACAGTCCGTTGATTAACATCCCGTGGATGGTTTCGGTTTGGCATTCAGTTGGACCTCGGCTTCACGACCTATAAGTAAGTCACGTGAGGATGTAGATGACGTAATCGGCGCTTTTTCAGGACAGCAAAAAAAGCCTTGTCCCAAATAGGAAATTTTACATCAATGGAAGCTCCAACAAGTTTCTTGACGCTTGAAAGTTTCTTGCTACCGAACTGTACTCATTATGTGCTTTTTTTGTCTCTATAAAATATACTACACCTTATCTAGAAGCGGATAGTAGCTCACCCAAGTCTGTCGTTTACCAGCTGGCCTTCCCTCCGCTCCACTCCCCTCGCTAGTCCGAATCAAATCCGGGCGGCCATCCATTCAGTTGCAATGGAATATGGACCCCGATCATGAGGTGAACCGCAACTTGGACCAGCTAAGCCGGTTCAGTATTTTCTTCCCTCTACCTTACAGAGTGGCCATCGTATTGGTTGCAGGTATGCTTTTGCTTATACATCCTCCTTACAATACTATCTTTCACACCAGCCCCCGTTAACTTGGTCATCTAGGTGTTTGGGGATGGGGACTGAACCTCCATTACTTATCGGCGGTTAAAATTGTATGCGTTCCCCGACAAGTAGCTCTACAACTTTAACAAAGCACAGTTGGGCAGAAAAGAAAATGAGAGCAGCGTACCGAACTAACATCACACCAGGATGTTCCCGCCTTGATTCGATATCCGTCTCGATCGTCCATTAACCAGGTGCCTGTCTACCGCTCCACATATCACCTTGCAACCTTACTCTCAATTCCTCTTGTGATATCCATCCTATTTTTCTGGTCGGTGACGCATGGCTCCGCGGAACGGGTTATCGAGTGGGAAATAATCCCGCAGTCGTACCTCGTCCTATTCTTCGTCCTCCTGATCTTTCCTTTGCACCGCCTATCCCGCACCGGACGACACAGATTCACCGTTGCACTGAAGCGGGTTAGCATCGGCGGCCTTGCGGAACCCCAAGATGGAAAATTCGGTGACATAATACTTGCGGATGTCCTGACTAGCTATGCCAAAATTCTGGGAGACCTTTTCATCAGCGCGTGCATGTTTTTCTCTTCAGATGCGTCTAGCACTGGCATTCCCAATAGGAAGTGTGGGGGCCAAATTGTTGTTCCGTTTCTTATCTGTATCCCCAGTGCTATTCGGCTCAGGCAGTGCCTGATAGAATTTGGCCGGGTGCGGAAAGGAAACCGAAACATCGAAGGTTGGGGTGGACAGCACCTTGCCAACGCACTCAAATACTTCAGCGCCTTTCCAGTAATTTTATTAACCACCCTGCTACGGAATCATGACCCAACGATCTCCACTATCAGCACAGATAACCTATATCGATTATGGTATGTATATACTATGTGGATAGTATAATCCGCCGATACTTTTCCTCATGACATCCGCAACTGACATCACGCAGGGTTCTATCTGCACTTGTTAACTCGCTTTTCACGTTCTACTGGGATGTCGCCAAAGATTGGGATCTCACTTTATTTTCTGCTCTCAGTCACCCCAACGACCCCGAACACCCTTTCGGCCTGCGTCGTCATCGATATTTCTATGCGAAGGAAATGTACTATACAGCTATTGTCATCGACCTAATCTTACGATTTACGTGGGTTTCTCGGCTTTCTGCGCGTTTGGACTGGGTGAATGATATAGAAGGCGGCATTTTTGCACTCGTGCTCCTTGAGGTTGTTAGGCGGTGGATATGGATCTTTTTCAGGATTGAGACCGAGTGGGGTAAGTACATACAAGACCTGAAAACAAAAAAAAATTCTGTACAGTATATATGTCAACAGGAAATGTCACTGACAAAAGTCCTAATATTTGAAATTTAGTCCGGAACAACCGTGGCCCAGCACCAGATGATATACTCCTAAACGAATTTAATGGCAAGATAGACGAGGACTAGGCCGCAGATTGGTCAAGCGAACTTCAGAGAGGGGGTACTGGCCCCGGCTTGTTGACATAATTTCCCTGTGGCGTCCACAGCTCTTAAATTTCTCTGCATCCCACTTACAAGTATATTTTATACTTTTCATTGCGTCATATAATACCTCCCTTTTTTATATTTTGGAGGAATGTAAGCTTTGGTAGTTCTCTGATTTATTCGTGTTCATGGCGGTTGAATCAAAACACTGGTACGGATAAAGGCCATTTCACCAGGGCAAAGATTATAACCACGCTACATAGGAGACAGATTATCACCTGTCTGGTGGAGAAAACTACCTTGAAGATACCCATAACCTATATTGTGCGTGCTTTTCGAGAAGCACGAGGAGTAAAAAAGGATTCCAATACAAGTATAAGTTGCGTAGTGCCTAAGATAGCGTGCGGAGCAGCAGCACTGGATATTACATGGATACGTGGTAGCGAAAATATAGTGGGTAAAGAAGGTAAAGTAAGACAATCCAAATTTAAAAAAATTAAAAAAATTAAAAAAAAAAAAAACAAGAAATGAAATAGGAGTTTCGCTATTAAACTAACATATAATATATCCTAGAATTTCCAGGGGCTAGAAACAAGATACTAGGAAGGGACAAGAAGACAACTCCAAGCAACAAAACTCCTACGAGAAAAATCGAGTGTGGGAAAAGATGAATGGTCTTCCTTAGTAAATAGTGGCACGGAACATGAAATGTATAATGAGATAGCGAAGGGGGGGGGAACCTCCCTAAAGCTACATCCAGAAACAATCAGATGGGAAGAAGATTATTGTAACGTGAAAATGTAGAAGAAAAGGAAAACAAAAAGGTCGGGTGTGGAGGCAGGAGGTGGGTCGAGACTTCAATTATTTATTTTATATATAGCCAAAAAAAAAAAGGAAAGGAAAAGGAAAATGGAAGAAATACGGAATCAAAGACAATGTCAAAAATTAATATGGGAACGGCGAAGATATTAAGAAAAAACCTGATATCGTCTCGAAATGTCAGAAGAAACACAAGGAACAGAAAAGACAAAGGTGCGCAATCTCAATATCATCGGCCAGGCGGATGGTGATTCTCAAACAAATCTTCCAGGTAGGCACTTGGCGCCCTCCCCTGCGGCGCAACAGACAGATTTATACTGCTGGTTGACGGATAGCTCTGTTCATGTCCGCCACCACGACTTGTTGGATCGAGACCGGGGGAGGCAGGTGGGCTGGGCCACTCGTAGATCTCGTGCGGGCGTATCCCTGGGTTTGCGGGCCGAGCGGTGAGAGGCCTATCGATTGCCCGGGAGTGGCGGCGGACCCAGCAGCGTAGTATCCGGCGGGGAGATAGCCGGAGCCCCTGTTGCCACTTGTATGCATACCCGCACCGGCTGTTGGGGAGAAAAAGAGACTGGAGGTCGATGTATGGGTTCGCGGAGGTAATCCGGAATGGCGTGCGCCGATACTGCCCATCTTCTCCATGGACATGGATGCGCCAGCGGCTGGCTGGCGGTAGACACCGGATTTCCGTTTGTTGAGCAGCGCGGCGGTTGAATCTGTCTGGTTTGGGCGGGTTGCTGCACGGCGAACGGAACGGTTAATAGACCAGGCTACCAGCGCTCGCCATAAGAATACGATCAGACCGAAAAGACCTAGCGCAGCCCCCACGGCTATGAAAATGGTCCCTTCTGGGAGGTTTGAGACTTGAAGATACGGAGCACCAGCAGCTGGGGGCACTTGTGGCGTCGGGATTTTGAATAGCGGAGGGAGGGATAATGGGGAATCATCGGTTAATGACGGTAGGACGGCGTTGTCGCTGGTAGTACTAGGAGCCTCTGTTGTAAGCGGGGGAAGGGTGCCCTTTTCCGTTTCCGAGGGTTTCTCAGTCTCTTTTGACTTGCTCTCTTCAGTTTTGGGAGGGTCAGTGCGGCTTGGTCTAGGGTCATTTGTCTTTGTAGTGGGAGGTGGTTTGGGGATTTTAGTTGTTGGTCGTGGATCCTCTTCATCGTCCGGGTCATCAGGGACCTGAGCTCCCACTTTGCCAACGAGGACAACCAGACACAAAAACAGCACAAGAAGTAGGAGTGGCCTCGAGGCCAGTCCCCGCGAGCGTCTCATTGTAGATGAGACTGTAGAATCCTACAAGCCAATTAAGATAGGGCCTGTCGTATGGTTATTATAAACTCAGTCTCCCGGCCAGTATAAGGTCAAAGTAACTGTAACTAGGGCACAGCAAGTAGTGAATTTGGTGGTAATTGGGGCCCCCAATCGGTATTATTATTATAACAGGAAAATGAGAGGAACAGTTCTTTCGGATCTAGCAGAGCAATCTCTGAATTTGAAACTCGGGCGGGGGTTAACGAAGGAAACCCGACCTCAGGCAACCGATTGGGCAAAATGGGCCGGGTAAAAGAATGCAAAAAGAAGAGCGAAGAAAGGGTCGTGGGTAAATAAAAATACGAAATGAGCGAACCCCTCTGAAGAACTCGAGTATATAAGGGCGCAGTTTCAGCGGAGACGGATTATTTTGAGGATGGTGATGATGATGTTGAAGCCAGAAACAACAAAAGATGAGGCTCAGCGCCCGATGTTTTGTTCCTTCCAAGAGCTCTGTGCTGATTGGCTGCACGCAACAGAAAAGTGGATTCCGCTGCTATAAAGAGAATAGTTGCCCAGACATTTCCAAGGTTGAAACTTGGTCTCGGCCCTAAATTAGGTGAGGCACGTGATTAGTGTTTTGGCAGAAAACGCAATTGGTTTTTATTTCTACTACTTACTACGTACGCAGTGCGACAGTACAGTACTGCACTGAGTACTACGGAGTTCACATTGATATTCAATATCTTATATATATAGATATCCAGCAGATGACATGCGTGGTGTTTACCATAGTAGGACTTGACAAAAGGTGCCAACCGAGTAGATTGTCTCTATTTTTGCGACCTTGTTTTTGATAGACACAGTGCAGCACAGATTGGTTGCAAGACAATACAGAAACGCCACAGGCAAAGAAGCACCTCATGTTGTGTTCAACGCCCACAAGAAATATCATGCTTTCCTCTATTTAAGTGTAGGTAATGCATGGTTGTGTCATGGTGCGCATATTGCACATGCCCTCGCGATTTGGGTTAGAATATAAGCTACATGCGAACATGTAGTGTAGTATCTAGGAGAATTGCATATGTCTATGCCGAACGAAGAATTTCATGATTTTGGGGTTGGCCCATCCCGGTGAACAAATATAATCGTACAACTAGGAATGCCCCATCAGTAAATTTGCTTTGTTTCTAAAAACTAGCCCAAATCGAGAAAAACCTGCAGAGAGCGGAGGAAAACAGAATGAAACATGAGATAAATGAAATAGGACGTGGAATAGCAAAGACAAGAAAGAGAGAGAAAACCCCCGATCTGTCATAAGTTAAAATAAAAGATACAGAGAACGAAAAACTAGAACAGAATATGAAAGGCAAAGATGAATATATGAGACACCCAATACCTCCCCATTTACCTCCCATTTACCTCCCCAGTTAAAACAGTAGGGTAACGAAATGAACTGTAAAAAAAAAAAAAAAAGGAAACTCCAGAACATGTATCAAAATTATTGCTGCTTCTTCACCGCGGCAGGGCTGTTATCTTTCTCAAATGCAGCGTAGGAAACCTTCAAGCTGAGGAGGGCCGAAAGCCCAACGTAGACGATTATGACAAATAACAGGCCAGCCATCAGACCCATAAATATCCCTGAAAAAAGGGAATAAAGTATGTCAGTGAGATAGATATATCAACACGAGAATAGATATAAATTCTAGACCGACCATAGTACACAATCGAGCGGCAAGGCTCGGAGGAGGGGGGGGGTTCTTTGAAACACACCTTGACTAAGAAACTGGTACTTTTCAAACAATGGTAGATTCCCCCATTGCCCCTCATCATCATTAGTACCACCGTCACTGTCACCGTCCCCAGTACCATCACGGCGCGAATGCGAATGCGGCATGTTGTCCCGCTTCATACTCGCCCGCAACGGGTTCTGGTAGATATTTGCGTGTATCTCGTTGTATAGTGCTGGCTCTTCTAGTTCAATCCCTGCAAAGGTAGACTCTCTGGGGGTCGTGGTGTATAGCACGGTGTAATCGCGCGATGGGAGGCGGTCGAGGAGGGCTCCCAAGAATTCATCTGAAAGGTAAGTTTTATACATTTAGTCTCCATCTCCAGCATTCCGCATCAGATTTCTTTATTTTTTTATTTATTTGTATCTCCGTTTAGATAACTCACCATTCTTGACGAGCAGTTTAGACCTGTTCGAGTGCGTAACTGCGCTTGCGAAATCAACCCTGATAATCAGCGGCTTGTTTGCGTATGTCTGCGGTGCTCCGCCTAGTCAATCAATTTGTTAGTCATTTTCATCCTCTACAACAACAGCCTTAAAAACAAAATATATAAACAAACAATGTAAATAAATAAAACGCAAACTCACCCGATGGATCGACCCTCACAGCTTTTACCCCACACTCCCTCTCCAAAACACCCTGCAAAGCATCCACATCCATCATTCCCACCACTTCACTAACTGCAAAACTCCCTTTCACCTCTTCATCCAGCTTCAGCACATGACGCCGTAGTTGTGGCGTCGCATTTCCAGAGCCATAGTCGCGCGCATGTACGCCCAATTGCGAGATGAGCAGGTATGTGGCTGAGGGGCAGTTTTTGAGGGAGGTGGAGAGGGAGGCAGAGAGCGAAACGGCGGTTGCGAGTTGGCGGGATAGGATGGGGGTTCTGTATATATTTGAGTAAATGAGTTGTCAGTTAGTCTTGAACGTACAAGGTAAAGAGAGTAGATGCTACGGTATGGTAAGGGTGGGCTCACTCGTGTGTTGAGAAGAGGAAGAAGGGCGATGTGTCTCTGAATGCGTCGACGGTTGTTGCAGTTACCGATGCGAGAGCGAAGAGTGCCAACCCGTTGATCCACATAGCTATTGCTGCTGAGGGTAAGGCAGCTGGGTATTATTTATTGCGGTGGCTGTTGGGCCTCTAAAAGATTAGGGTAAGTGTATATTATATATTTAAGGGAACTTTGTTAGAGCTGAAGTTGAACGACCAACTAAATAACTGGTCTTGGCATCAGGTGGGATCCATTCAACAGGCAAACTTGAAATCCGCACCATGAAGTAATTATTTATAACTACGAAGTACAGCACTGTCATTACATATCTAATCATCTGATCAAAAAATACATCCCCGTTGGCTTCGCCCCGACGTTGTATAGAAAATGGACCGACAATGCTATGTCAACTTGACGTAACTCGACTATTCTAGGTACAGTACAATCATCGACAAGCTATGAAAATGTATAGAAGGCAGCTCGAATCAAGTCTCATACTCTGCAAAAACTCTATCAAGGTTGTATAGCGATTTCATGGGAAAACACAATCATGGGTAAACAAAAAGGAAAAAATAAGAACCGAAAGGAAAATGAAAAATCGATTATCATGCATGGGATAATTTGAATGAACGAATATATAAATGATATACATTCCTTACCTTGCCGTTCCTCGCATTTTCTTTCTTTCGTTGGGGTTTTTTGATCTCCTCCCCCGCTTGTCTTGCCTGTTCCGTACTGTCCCTTTTATACCTCCCCATTATATCCCTCTTCTAACAGTTCAATTTCTCTCCCCCTTATCCCGCACGTCACTGACACAGCCCACTTCATCCTACCCTGCACAACTGCACTGCTGCACAGCTCAGTCAAACTCTACAAAGGTCACGCTCACGCTTTAGAAGTAATATGAGCAGAAGGCACAGACCCATTGCCAATAGACTTCATGCTTGCCTGGCGCGCGCCAGCTAGGCCGAATTGTGAGGGGACGCCCTCGATGCGGTGGGTAGAGTTGATGTTCTTTACAGCGGTGATTTGCCAGCAAGTAGCACTGCCCTGACGCGAGATGATGGTTGAGTAGGCGAGGAAGTATTCCCAGATCTAGGGGCTGTTAGTTTTGTTTCTTGGTATGATAAGAGGCAGGAGTCTGGATGTTATGTTAGGAAAGAGATGGAGAGAAAACATACTCTGTACCATCTCTTGCCATATTTGGCCTCCACCTTCTCCTTGTTAGCAACCCAGTTCCGATACCATCTCCACAACGTGGCGGAATAATGCACGCCAACGGTGTCAATGCCCTTAATCTCAAACCCAGCTCCTTCAAGCTTGTCAATGACAAAACCAAGTGGGGTGCTGGCGTCTGCTCCGGGGAAAATATACTTGTTCATGAACAGCCCCAGATCAGATCCTCGTATTGCCACGACTTGCGCAGACCGGCTATTTGCAGGAAGAAAACACCGTCGTCATTCAGCATGTCACAAACCTGCGAGAAGAAGGAGGCCAAGTGGCGCACACCGACGTGCTCGGCCATCTCGAGACAGGTGATCTGGTTATACCCGCCTGGCACGCGGGGAGAGTCACGGTAGTCGGAGCAGACGATGCGGCTCTGGGATTCTTCGATGCCGGCCTTGCGGAGGGCATTATTACCCCATTTAGTCTGGTTGCGGCCAAGAGTGATCCCGGTTACGTGGGCGCCGTAATGTACGCTGGCGTATTTAGCGAGAGTGCCCCAACCACAGCCTAGGTCTAGCATCTTGTCACCAGGATTGACCTGGATCTTTTCACAGACGATGGAGAGTTTGTTGTCCTGGAGTTGCTCAAGGGTCTCTTCCTTGTTGATGTCGCTGATGATGCCCGACGTGTAGACCATGCGTGGACCAAGGAACCAGCCGTAGAAATCGTCACCGCGATCATAATGGCCACGAACTTGCTCCTCATCTGTGCAAGTATTAGTATATAACAGGTAGATATGTGTGCAATATGTATGTATATAGAAATTTTTAGGAAAATACCTTGACTGCGAGTGTGCATAATAACCTCCGGAATCATGCCGGTCAAAAAGTACTTATACAAACTCATCGTAAAGCGGAAAGCCGCCCAATCATGGCGGTACTCCATGGCCTCGAGACAGTCGCCCTTGAAATCCACGGCGCCATCAAAATACATTTCATGGAAGGTCTCCATTGGGATTTTGCTCTTTCCATGATATCTAGCGCGGTCATGCTCGTTGTGGAAGTGAAGGTAGTGCTCGACGGGGCGGCCAGGGTATTTGGCCTTTTCGTTCTTGCGAGGCGAAATGGAAGAGGCTACAGACCAGAAGACCATGAGGATGGGGATGGAGGTGAAGAGGGCGAAGAAGATGGTAGTATACAGTCCCCCGCCGGTTTGGCGGGCGAAGTAAGCTGGGACGAGGATTAGGAGGGAGATGAGAAGGATGTTGGAGAAGCTGTCACTTCCGGCGCCGTCGGCTGGTAAGGGGGCATTTTTTATGGCGGGATACTAAAACAAAAAAATTAGAATGGTATAATTGAAGAATTGAACAGGGAATTGTATGTAAATTTGCAGAGCCAATTGATTAGGAATTGATATAGAATAGCAAGCAAGGATTTAAACTCACCGATGTGGTCCGCACACCACAGCTGTCAGATGGAGGAGACGGAGATGGGGCAGCGGGAGTCTCGATGAACTCAAAGTCCTCGGAGGACTCGGAGTGAGCTCTCGCCATGGTTGTATTTCTGGGTTGTGAGTATGGGTAAGGAGGGAAATGGAGAGGGAATTGGGGGGGGAGGGGAGGTGGAGAGAGAAGAGGAGAGGAAGAAGATGCAGAATACTAAGGTGGAGGCTAGCTCTCGGACACGTTGGAGCACTAAATTAATAAAGGGGACAGACAGACACTAACCAACTAGGACAGGGTCTCAACAAATAAAATCTATAAAACGGTTAATTCCTTGGAATTCAGGTACAAAACCCACCCAGATAATATAAAACAAACCTCTCGGCCCCCTCAATTACGTCGACAGACTGGGCAGCCTGGGATCTAAATATAATTATGAGGGCGAGGCAGCAGCAATTTTCTTTTTTCCTTAACAAAAAAAATGGAAATTAAAAAAATGATTTTAGGTAAAAACAAAATAATGAATGTTTTTTAACTTGCACACATACGTATACCTTCTGCTCTGCTCTGCTCTGCTCTGCTCTCTGCGTTAAATATTATGCTTTCTAAAACCAAGGACGGTGTATCCCCACTCCCCCGTAGAGTGCGATATATTATTTTAACATGCAAAGTCAATCCATCTTCTTGCCAACCCAAAAGAAAAGAGAAAAGGGAACGCCAGCAGCCAGAAGCTCATCCAACGCCTGAACCACCTTAATACCCAAATTCACAGGCTTGGCGAAAAATATATGTAGAAAAAAAAACAAAAAAAAAGGGGATTGTTAACAAGAGAGATATAGCTCAGCGAGAGAAGGCAGCGAATAAC